>OMKR01000037.1:0-13832 GCA_900302355.1 Cyttopsis rosea
AGAGAGGTCCACAACAACCACAACCACAACAAGCACATGCTGCTGCTTCTGCAAAGTACGTTCATCCTGTTCTGTTCACGTACAGTGAATTTGAGCACAAATGATATCACTCTCTTGGAATTCCCAGAAAGGGTAAAAAAAATATTTTAAATAAACTCTAGGGGAAAACACTTTGAGGGGAACTTGGGGGGAGGGTTTGTTTCAAAGAGGCCCCATGAAGACAATATCCGGATATCAGGAGAAAACAGTAAAGCTTTAGCTGTTATTAACAGAAAGCGTAAACAAACAAGTTGTGGAAAGCTTAGGCGGGTTTTGCACCAGAGCAGGTGTTTAACCTTGTGAGTAAAAACTTACTGTACGCAACGTGGGGAGGCCCCACTGCTGCAGATACACCATGTAAACATTCCACTGGTGGCAAGGACTGAGAGACACTCGACCCCGGCCTCATTACGTAACGCTTAGAGAAGGGGACAGTGGACCTCGCAAAAATGCATCTAAAACTGATCATGCTGGTCCTGAGGAAAGTATTGGTCGCACATAAAATATGAAACAATCGTTCAATTTACATGGCAGACAACATTTAGTGATCGATATACGCAGCACAGGGTAGAAACCTTGAATAAGTTTTGATTCAATTCAAGTGGTTGTATGCCAACACAAAGAAAGCATTGCCATAATTAAAAATTGCAATAATAAATATATAATCCATCCCTCCATTGATTTCCTTTTCCACTTTTCCTGGGTGGGGTTGGAAGGCTAATACACAAAATAAGTATAATATAATATGTAATATAATAAGCTCAGAAAACCTACTGAGGCCAGTGGTTAAAGGATCTCTGTTGTACATAATTCCCAAACTTTCCACAAAAGTTCTCAATTTTTTACACCTTGTACTTGTACACACACAGTGACAGAGCAGGAACCAAAGCAATAGCAACTGTTTAAACACAGCCATACGCTACCCATTCCTAGAGGATGTTTAGCTGTGACAGTGATATACAGTGGTTTGATACTACAGACAAAATATACTTATTTCAAGTCGTTTGGGTCAAAACCGTCGGCTAAATGACTAAATGTAATGTAACACAACAATTAGACCCATTTGAGTAATGTGATTGGAAGAGAGTCTTTCCAGGACATTAAACTATATCTATTAATCCGCTTCACCAGCTCGCGAGCCTGAAATCAGGAAACTGTTAACGTCCTGCTCAGCAACACTTTTGTTAGCTAATGGAATCTTGAAGGTAGCGTTTTTGTTCATGGAACCAAATAAACTCAAAAATAATCATAATCTATCATATCAAATTACCAATACTGGTAAAATAGCCTTGTTAATAGAACCATCACACAAAATCGATTTCACAATCTCGGTGGTGCTGTCATGCTGGATATTTGCACCGCTGTGATTCGGTCGCAGGCAAAAGGCCGGGGCCAAGCGCCAAAGATAATCGCTGGTGTAGAGCGCGGCAGTGTGGTATCGCTTCATTAGGTGAGGGTTGGTAGGTTACCGTGGGGACAGCGGGATGCACAGGCTCTCCGACACACTTACACTCTTTCATCATGCCGATGTCCACACAGCGTTTGAGCCGACACGCCTGGCAGTGGCGCCTATTGTCCTTGGTGATGATGCAGTTGCCGTTGAAGGGACAGGTGAAGTTGGCCTTGCGCTTCATGCTTCGTCTGCAGAGGGAGATGGAAAAAAAAAAGATAGATAGATATGGATATAATGATTGTTAGTGTCTTAACATCATGCTGCAATTGTCTTTTAATTTTAATTGTGAAACTTGCAAAATATATACTGTTTTTAATGTTAGGTTTAGAACCTCATTCATTTCATTGAGTTTTGTGGCAATACATTTACCTAACCTGCAAAAAAGAGCAATAAGGATATGATCTATTGGATTTACAGGGATAATCTCCAAGTTTTGTCATTTTGTATAATAGTGTATGTTATGGATCTATTATGTATACAATAACATACTTCATAGACATTTAATAATGTGCTAAACTGGCAGAGTTTATTAGTGTTATCGGTCACAGCAGGAGTACTTGGATACTTTCATTCGATATACCACTCCATTTTTTTTATATTGAGTTCATTGCAGTTGTGTAAAGACATCGGTCAAACAACACTTCGTGGGGGGGTAGGAGGAGTTGGCGTTAGGCGTTTGGTCTCACCTGCATGAAATGGTGATGAAATGTTGAATAAAAAGGAGGTGAAGAGGTGAGAATGTGAAGGACAACAGGGGAGTCAGGGGCGTGAGTGATGGTTGAGCTGGTACGGATCTGAGTGTGTCCACTACATGTGTGTAGAAGTTCACAATGCCGCACCTTGGCTAATCCATTAGTGGTGTGTAGCTTTTCAAGTGTAACAGGTGTAAGATCGAGGCACCTCCGACACTCTCAGCACATAAATGTGTATTCATAGCCTCTGAACTAGATAAACATTTCTACACTTAAACGCTGGAGCCGAGTCAAAAAGCGCAAACATGGATGTGTGCCAGGGAGTCCTGGGGAAAAAGATGAGAGTCCCGCCAAGAAGCAATGTAAAGCGTAATAATTTACTCCATACACACACACATGCACCAATGTGCATGCAGAAAAAACGAACACACGCATGGAAAATTCAAGCGAAGTTCAAGCCAGGACCAGCTGAGAGATGAGGAAGGAGATTATTAAACATCCGTCTTTTTCATCCATCTCCCGTTAAACAACAACACTGCCAAGAAGTACAGATGCAAGCACACATGAACGGACACACAAGACTCACACTCTCACCAAGTCATTCAATAGATGGCTTTGTTAGAAATCTAAACTCTTGTGTTGTATAAAATCAGGACGGACGATGTCCTCACATGCAGTATTTCTGGGCTCTGAATGCATATCATCTGTGTACTGCTGTGCATGTGCATGCTACGGTTGCAGCATGGATGTCGTCAGCTGCTTTCTAAGGTCCCTTATATAACTGTGGGTGGTAATTACATTAGAGTGGTGTGGTGGTGTAAAATGAGGTTGATGTGTATATTACCATGCATGTACACTGGGTAATAAATAGAGCTGGATGAAAAATAAAACAGCGATACTTGGATACGGATAAAATGTCAATATAGCGATAAAGAATAGTGAGCCATCTCATCAACATCAGACTGAATTGATATTGAATTTGATATTGAAAAAAGAAAAAAGAAAGAAAAAATAATTTATATTATATTGAATGGAATTGTGATATTCTTCCCAATACCCAGCCCTAGTAATTCATAAGTGTTCTCAGTGCAAATATAATAATATGCATATTTGTTTGATGACATGTGTTGCGTATTTCCACAACTCTTATATGCGAGCGTCCACACACACACACACATGTGCTGGTGTACTAAATATATTAAATATTCCCATATGCAACTATATCAAGAGTGAATTCGCTCTTGCCCACCTGAAAAAGCCCTTGCAGCCCTCGCAGGTCATGGCATTGAAGTGGAAACCGGTGGCTTTGTCGCCGCAGACCCCACAGATCCGCGGCGCATTCCTGTCAAACTCATCAGGGGCCAGAGTGGAGGTACTCACTGCAGCGGACTCCATCACTAGAGAGAGAGGGAAGGGCGTAACACAGGAGCAGGACAGAGAGAGACAAAGACATGAGACTGGTTGGAGTACTTGTTGCACTTAAAAAATTAAAAGACAAAAACATGAAAAATTATGTAAATATTAAGTGTGTATATTATCTTCATCTTTGAAATTTATGTTTTTGCCCCAGTCCGTGTCTGTTTGTCTGTCTGTGAGCAAAATATAATGAAAAGCACGGAATGAATTGTTATTGAATTTTGTGGACGGACTCCATATGCCGTATGGAAGAAATAATTACATTGGATCAGTAGTTCCATCTCCTCATTTTTCTTTATTTTTTGTTGAAGACAACAATAACGATGAACTCAGTTTGTCACTACACAAACTAGTTTACTTCACTGTGGAGCTGTATATCAGTTAATGATAGTAGTTTTGTGATTCATATTACATTCAAACGTGAACATTTAGTAACATCAGAAGAGAAAATAAATAAGATGCCAGAGCTATTTACACTTTAATTATTGCAAGCCATGGAGTTTTAGGACATGTTTTCTGTGAAATTCCTCAAAAGGAAGATCAATGTCTGGTCAAATTCGGTAAATACTGTTAGAGATAAACTAGGTCTGAGGGGTAAATATTGCATAAAAAATGTGTCCCGTTTGAAACTCATTCTTGGATGGAATGTTGCACCCGCTGGCTTTAAATTAAACCAATGGTTTGAATAAAATGTGTTCTAGTTCTAAGTGAATTTGTGTGAGTTCTGTCCAGATTCTGGATGTTTTATCACATGTATCAAATGGGTTTCTTCAGTAGAGGTCGCGTAGGTTTTGACCTGTTCTTACTTGCACATTTTGTCACTTCTCACATTGTGAGAAAAATGCACTTTGAGTCTGAAACAGAAAGTGCAATGTCTTATCTTTCAACTATGAGTATAGATGTTGTTAGATGCAGATTTGAAATATTTTTCCATTATTTATTTATTAATTATTTTTTAATGAAAGCGGTTTTCAAACAATCACAGACCAGGTGGCAAAAACCTGCAGCACAATTTTCCATTTCACTCAAGCTCTACGTCTCCTTCTTTGCATGGAGCACAAGTCCCCAGTCTATCTGCAGAGGTGAACTAAATGTTGGCGTTTTCTGTCCTGGGGCAAGGAACTGGAGCCATATGAGTCAAGTGGAAAAAAACCTTGTTCCATTCCAAAATGCTGGATCTAGGTTACATTTGATTACATAGTGAATCATGTATCTATTTCACTTAACAGCCTCATGAGCGGGAGAAAAAAAAGGCATGTCACCGCAAGGCTAGCATCCATATAAACAAACACTGTCCTTTTTTACAAAGCTTCTTTCTTTCCTTTGCCTCCGTTGTAGAGTGAAAGGAAAGTAAATGATTGTTGGGGGTGGAGAGAATGAAACAGAGAGGAGAGAGGGCCAAACCCGATAATAATCTCAACAAACTCACAAATCAGAACTAATGAGGTAAGGACCATGCTGAATAATTTAAAATGTTGTGACACACCACTCCATCATTTGCTTATAATTAAAGGGTGCCAGCTCTGCCAGAGGTTCAAAATCTTTTGACCAGAAAAAAAACAACCACTATCAAACTTTTGTCTCACAACTTTGTATCATCGTCTTTATGAATATTTGAATTAGTTTCAAATGACATCCTTGGTGATGTCTACCAAGAGGACACTCCTCCACTGGTGAAAGTTAAGTATCAGGGCAAAGTACAGAAGAGCAACTGCACTTCTATCAGAGATATCTCATATCTGGAATCAAAAAAGAAATGGTAAATTGCTGTTCTAAACAGACCTTGCTAGACAGACTACAAAAAGACTGGAATGTTGATCGGAGTACCCAAACTTCATTGGGCACCTAAAGCAAACTGCATGGGCAAATTGATTTAGAGAGGTGGCTCAAGACAGCGCTGCAACTCTGAGAGAACACTGAGAAAACACTGAAAGAACAACTGTCATCACTGCAGCTCTGATAATGACACTCATTATGAATTGAACTGTGACCATTTCTCTGCAAAGCAACAGGTAGGAGTGTTTGTGTTAGCAGTGGCTTTAACTGCTGAATTTTATTATGGTGACCAACTAGCCTGTTATGACAGAAGAGGCCATGGGTGTGTCATTAGCCCAAATAGTTTAAGTACACATATCTTGTGACTTTCAACCTCATTTCACACAGACCAAAGCTCACCTTTCTTCTCCCACCCACCCATTCACAATATCCCTCACCTTTCTATGAGAGCAGAGGTAAAGTACACAGACTTGAGTCAAAGGTCCTCTGGAACAACACTGCACCTAATGGGAAAGAATGGCAGCCATTTTGGGGCACACCACTATTCAACAACCTGAATAACTGAAGAATAAAGGCCCATAAATCAATCATCAATGAGTTGCACTCTGTGTAGAAATAAACACACATTTACCAAGTTCCACGGCTATAACAACTTGAAGATAGGGCTTATCTATCCACACATAGGCCGTAAACTATTTACTATATGATAACGCTCTCCATCCAGGTGATGTAATATCAATAGGCACAGGGTTCAACTAAGCAACCAATCACATAAGCTCCTACTGAAAGGGCCCAAAATTAACCATTGGACAAGTTTGTAAGGGTATTTGAAGTATGCATGAAAGGACTAACATACTGTAAGTTGCACAGTCTCCAAAACAGGACATTCCCAATGCAAACAGGATGATTGAATGGAAATACAGTTTTGTTCGGTCAGAGTTGACCAAATTTCCTGTTTCCACCCCCAGGTTGCAGCTTCTTAGGGCCACGGTCCTTTAATAAAACAGATTTCATGGGAAAGCAATGTCTGCTTAGGACAACAAACACCGTTCTCAGTCGGTCTCTTAACAGTACTGGAAGAGGCCATCCGGGCTCCTGCTGCGATGCTGGGTGGTGGTGCCTTTTCAACATACAAACATTTCCCATAATTTACCAGTATATAGGTTGTAACAACACCTATATACCAGTTATAGGTGTTGTTACATATTGGATGTATCACTTTAAATGCAATGAACTGACTTAAATGACTTGCAATATAGCTACCTTGAGTTTACACTATATAATACATTAAATTATCCTGCTGATCATCGGCTAACTATCCCTAGAAGTTGTCAAGGGCTACTTAGCCTTCACTGACTTAGCATGCCACAATAATCTAGTTTGCCTTACTAAATAACAACAACATCATATTGTAAATCATCAATTGATCAGAAAAAAGGTTAATCCCATGGGATTCCATTCAGCCTTGACAGGCCATTACACAAAATGCGTAATAGCATATAGAGAAAGCTCTGAATAATGCATCAAGTTATTAGACCAGATCTGTACTCATTCAAGTCCCAGGCACGCAACGCCAGGCAGGCAATTTGGGGCCATTGGTTTCCATCACCATCCTCCCTCTGGATTGATGCTGTTCTGCATGTAAAGCTTTCACCAGCATCCATCACAGATGCAATTGCATTAATAACAAAGGAAATATTTACAGGGACACTTCGTAATATATTACATTAATATTGTCACAAATAATGTTTCTGATTAGTTTACTGTGCTGCTGCCCTGTGATGAAGCATGACGCATAACGATATATAAACATTTTCATAGTGTGATTATCTTGTGTGATAATCTTGTTGTGCACAAAACATCTCTTTAAAAACATGTTTTATTGTAAAACATGTACAAATGTGAAAAATGTGCATGTTCAAAAGTAAATGCGTGCATAAAGCATGGTTTTATCTCATGTCTTGTGATATACATCTCCTATTTCTTCTATGCTACCCTATCTACTAAGTGAGTGAAACTTCCCATAGCCACTATAGCCACCTAAAGTGCTTTACAATTAATACCACTCATTCACCCATTAACACTCACATGCCACAACAAACAGCTCTTCAGGATTAGGTGTCATAGGAGTTAGTTATGTAGTTACTCAATGATACCTCAAGTAGGACTGGGTGATATAATATCAATATTGCGATATGAGACTAGAAATCATCGTTGTTGTGATATTGATATATCGTGATATACTTAAAAGTTGTCTTTAAAGCTGCATATATATAATGTAATGTAATGCAATTTTAGTAGACTGTTCTAGCTGTTCTGATCAATGCCACTACCTGCTTGGTCATAAACAATCATTAGTAATATGGCTAATCTCTTATACATAAATACCTTATGAAAGCACCAATAGTCCCAAAATATCATCAAATAATCCAAATTGTGTAAAAAATATATTGCGATATTAGATTTTTTCAATATCGTCTCACACTAACTAACCTGAAGTGCTCGAACCAGAAACCCGGCAGAGCTATTGCCACCGATGGCAGAAAGGCAACTGCTGCGTTAAGGGCAGTCACATATAATTATGGTGGTGTCATAACTGTTTTCTACTGAGATATATTGATATTGAGATACATACTACATTGATAAGCGTACTTCTCTTCCTCTCAACTTGCTTTGTACGAAGGTTTACAATGAATGACATTCGATTGTCAGGTGCCTTTACCAGAAGTCCAATAGAAACTTTCACCAGAGCCTGCTCCATTGTTAACACTCAAATTAGCAATGGTGCATATTTATTTTGTTGCATGCAGCAAGAGACAAATCAGTCATTGTCCCTTAATACAATGTTACAATATGGTAATGTAATAATGCATGAAGTGGCTAATTATCAACATATGGTTCTGCATATATTGATAGCATGCTATCCATAGCATAGCAAGTATAGAAACACTGTGAAGAGCTCCAAAAAATGTTGACTCATTGCAAGAGGATGCAATTATCTGCAATGAGCGGAGCCAAAGGAAACATTTGAAAATGTCAACTTTTGAAATGATTCGTAATCTTAAATGAAAAGATCCACGGTTAAGGTAGAGACAAACAAAACAAAACAATTCTGTGTCCGAGGCAATGGGCTGCTGAAGCTAGCGATGCGTGTCGTGATTTCACCCTTGGACGTCACGCTGACATGTACATGGAGCGACAAACTGACAGTGGCTCTGCATTGTGGCTTAAATCTAGGCCAAGGAAAGAGGAGGAAAAAGAGAAGAAAACCCTGAACCCTGAAGTTGGATTCAATATATGCTGCGCATTTTCCATTTAAAGTGGAAAGCTGCTGAGGTTAATTAGGGTAGCTGATCTAGACCTCATGTGACCCGTGCAGCCAGTAGAATGCTTCAATGGGCACCAAGTGAGGAAAGCAAGCATCTTAAACATCGTCTCTGACCAGACCTAGAAACCATGATCATGTCTATCAATGTCTAAAGTTCAATCTTTTTTCATAACAAATCAAAGGTGGTTATTATGTAGTTAAGGGATATGGCTTTGAATTTATAGTTGGCTTAAGGCCCAGACACTAAAATTCTTCAATTAGATATAGTGATGAATTTTACAGCTTAATAAAAAATAATATTTAAACATTTATTTCAAAACAGCAGATTTTCTCCAGCTTACTTGGAGAAAATCCAAGGCGAGTAGGCCATGTGATAAACATATTTTCAACCTACTAATATTTCAATTACACATCACTACACAGACAATTCAGCTGAGACTTCCACAACTGCCCTCTGAATGGCCTCTCACTGTTAGTGCCCAAACAGGAAGCCCCAGCCCACAGGAGAGAGCGGATGGACAGAGAGAGAGAAAGAGAAACAGATAGAGACAGAGGATGAGAGAGTCAGAGACAGAGACGGAGAGACAGAGGTGCACGTTAGAAGCATAATGGGGTGGGGGACAGGGGAAAAGGGGTGGGGCAATAGCACTGTAGGAATGGAAGGAAAAAAAACCTGATAGCGATTATATAGATGGATAGAGCAAGTGGCTGGAGGGAGGGAGGGGTGATGACCTCTTTGTCATAGTGACATTCTGTGCCACAAAGCCCCAGTGTGTGCTGCCAGCTGCTATGGATACGCGGGAACGGGAGCCAACAGCAAGGGCCCGGAGAGGAGCCATCGAGACAAACAGCTTGTTTTTGTTGATATTCAAACGGCCAGCTAAAAATACACAGCTGTGGGCCAGTTCTGTCACCGGCTAAAAAAAAAAGAAAAAAAGACTCATCTCTGACAGCTCCACATCTTCAGATCTATAGGAAGGAAAATAGAAAAGCCTTTAAATTTAACTCAAAGAACAAAGTGATGAGGCTTGACATGCGTCCGCCTTGTAATGCAATATGAAGCATGGGATTAAGAGTCTACACATATAGGATGTGGATGGAGTACGGTTCAGACCCCTTTTTTCCACACCCTGGTTGATCCGGTCATTGTCTGCACAGGAAGCTCAGCAGTTCAGGCCACGAGATGGGGTGGAGGTGGGACGCACATGACCCCACGCGCCACGTGAGGGCCACTATGCCACTCCCCCCCTATGACTCATAAAGTCAAGTGAGTCATTTAGTTTTGCCTTGGATGCAGAGCTCTGATTGGTCTGAACAGGAGGCGGGCCAAAAGCTATCTGCGTAACAGTCAAAAGCATTTAACGAAATATGGATGACAGCAAATTCAAACATCTATGTGAACGTCTTAACTTGTGCGTCGCCATGCTGCGGATCTTGCACCTTTTCGCCCTTGTATGCGGAGCAAGCGTGCCGTTAGTAATCGGGAGTCAAGAAGAGAAGGAGCAGAAGTGGAAAGTGGAAAGTGGAGAATTGGAGATCGGCAGTAATCTGACTGATGCTGCGTCAGTGGCTGAGGATGCGCAGCAGATGAGGCCTGCTGTAATTACGTGCCACACCGCAAAACTGGCTACAGCTTGTCATTTTTAGTGGGTGGTGAAGGCTACAAAATAAAGACGTTACCTTATTTTTTCACCATAGTTATAGGAGAGACTAGGGAGTTTCCCTTTGGCCCTAAATTGTAGCGGTGGAGCAGTGATTCATCCGTTCCTCCTCTGATTTATTCATTTACATGGCTCAAAAGACATTCATGTGCCTGAAAACTAAGGATGGACAACATGACTCCATCCAGAACACAATTAACAGACACAAAACCTGAAAGCTCTCATAAACAACTACATTTTAACTGTTATATCAAAACAACAATGCAGCTTCAACAACAGCCCTAGTTGCCGACAGTTTTGAGACATTTCCTCAATTAATTTCATTTATGGCTTTAACCCTGGGAAAGCTTAAGATATATAAGATGTTGCAGAATTCTATATTTACAGTTTTGGAGAATTATATAATTTTCAGTTCACGCACTTTAAAAAGAAATACTGCATGAAACCCTTTTAAGATGCTTTTTGTTCCTGTGAGTGTTTGAACAGTACACTTGGCTGACATGTTGATAAATGAAAAGATTCACATTTTTAGTACTGTCTATTAATGTGAATACTGTTTCTACCATGATAGCAACAAAACTGGTTAATCTCTATCCATACACAAAACTATAGGATTGTTTCTATCCATATATCACCACTATCCCAACACAGTGTCCAAAATGAGCATGAATTGTTCCACTCCAGCAAGAATTGCCTCACAAATCCACAACTGAGTTGGTGTGATTCTGTTTAATAGGAAAGAAAGAGTAATAGGAAGGATTACTGTAGCACCTTGTTGATCCATACAATACTGTGATCAATGAATCTGCATATTCCAGTTGCAACAACAACTTAGGTAAAAACTCATGTCTTGCTGTAGCCTGTCTCCGTCTGGTCTCCGTCTCCACTTTTACATGCATTTCATTGGCAAATGAAATACTTATGTCCAAGTGTGCGATTACCAAACAGCAAAGTGGCCATTGGTTTCTCTTGTCAGGTCGATGCAACAGAGAAGGACAAGACAAATGGGACATGGGCCGTGCAAAGGGTTTGGAATGAAGCCCAGATGCAAGATTGACTCCAATGAATGTCAATATAAGGTGAGTATAAAACAGACCAGCCATCCAACATGCATGATAAAAAGGCACCCTCAGACCTAGAGCACTCCAGTAAAACGTTATTATGGATGTATGTGTGTGTATGTATGGTGGGGGACATAGAAGGAAGGCAGGAGGAGGAGCCAGACAGCATTTCGGGGAGGAATCAATTTAACTGCATGCAGAGAGAGGGGAGCGCGCGGAAAAAAACCCTCTGGCATCACATCCCAAGAATGTTAGCAATGAGCTTACAGACCACATCCCAACACACAAGACTCAGAGCCGGAATCACATCCAGACCTATAACAGCGCTGGAAAAAAAAAAGAGAGGGACGGCAATGGAACGCCCGTGTGAGAGAGGGGGCCCTCTCCGACGGTCCAATGAGCATCACCCTCCCGCATCACATGACGCAATCCACAAATGGCTCGGAAATCGTTCCATACTGCCAAAATTTTCTTTTAAAGAAAAGAAAAAGAGGGCGAGAGAGGGAGAGAAAGATAAAAAAGAAGAGAGAGAGAGAGAGGGAGAAAACACAAGGCGATGTGTTTTACTGCATACCTCTGGCTGGGTCACCACGAGTACAGCAGAGACATAAAACAAATCAGACCTGGAATGACCCGGGCTGTGGAGAGAACTGGGCTACACTGGAAATGTACTCTCCTTGGCCATTCACATGTAGGTGCACAGCAAGGATGGAAGAAGGAGGCAGGGGTGTGTGTGTGTGTTCCAAATGAAATGATACAGTGAGAGCTTGGCCATTTTGTTTGTGTTTGTGTCACTTAAGAGAGAATCTGGACCTTGCAGTTACCATTCAGACAGTTTGTTATTTCCACTAAACCACTGGATAACCAGACTGGTCCAGTCCTGTCTCGTTCCCCTTACTCCATTGTCCCCCCCTCCATCTCAACTCTCCTACGATCATAGGGAGCGAGTTACAGCAGTTACAGCACATGACAAAGTGACCTGTGCCCCACACAGGATGGGCTATACTGAGGTGGAGGGGATTGGGCGGGGGGGTGGTCCCATGTCCCGTGTCCAAACCTATGGTCTCTCCAACACTTCCTCCCCTGCCCCGGCCCCACTACCAGCCTGCAAGGGGAGAGAGAGGCAGTGATGGCAGCCTCCCCCCTTACGCTGGGCCTCTTGCTGGACTCTGGAGAGGGGAAAGAGACGAGGCAGGGAGAGGCCCACTCAAACACACACACACACAGAAGACTTGTCTCTGTCTATGCAGAATTACGAACAGAATATATTCTTATGCACACACACACACACACACACACACACACACACACACACCCCCCAACTGGACAGGACTGGACAGAAAATAGACAGTGGGTGAGGTGAGTGCAAATTCACTTTAGCAAAGTCAGGGTTACATAATTTCCACATAAAAAACACCACGTTCTTTCGTCAATACCTAGCTAGAAGAAAGATGTTTACATGAAATGTAAACTTGAAATGGATTCTCTGATCTGCAGTCTGCATTTGTTCTTTGCTTGATTGATTGAGGGAGATGAGATTACCACACTTGAAGATCATCAGTGTTTTACGATGAGGCTATAAAAGCATTACAGTCCCATCAATGATTTATTAATATTATGTTATTAAAAGTAACAGAATAACCGATACCTTGACTTGCATTTACTACAGTAACTCCACAGAATTCAGCCCTTCCCATCTTAGACTCCTTGAACATTAACGAAACCCAGTGACTATCGTGCCTATTTGTTAGAATAGAATAACTTCACCGTGCTTGCCCCAAAGAAATATTGCTTTAGGTTATATGCCAGGAATACATTACTCATATTTAAAAATGGATATCACCTATCGCCCCTGTGATTCCGGAAAGCCGGCTTTGCTGCACGCTGTCTAAAAGCACACTTTGGCAAAATTTGCCATCTTTGCTTGGTTCTGTGTAAAAAGGCAAAGCCGTCATATTGACGGGCCGTCTTTGCGGCATTATTGCAGAATCCTTTGTGTAAAAGGGGCAAATGTCTTTCTTTCTTTCTGTATGTTTGTTGCCTTCGATTATCTCGACAACGGATCTACACCGCACTTGGCGGGTGTATTGCTGGGGACGTACAGCATTGCTAATTCAGGAATGTGGAATCCGGAACTAAGAAGAAGGAAGAATTCCGAACAGGCATGTTTGGAACGGGCACTGCAGCATGGAAGGAGGGAAGGAAGGAAGAAGGAAAGAAGGATAGAAGAATAAAGGGAGGGAGGAAGGAAGGAAGGAAGGAAGAAGGGAAGGAAGGAGGGAAGAAGGCAGGAAGGAAGAAAGGTCCTCTGTCCTTATTAGCCCGTTCCGAACAGGCATGTTTTGAACGGCCACTGCACTAGTTCACTTAAATGTAATGACATTTTCAATGATGAAATAACTTACA
>OMKR01000043.1:0-18040 GCA_900302355.1 Cyttopsis rosea
AGATTCTGTCCTCCAACAATGGCTCCAGTGAAATCCTGGTGGAGGGAGACCTGGTGTTGCCCAAAACCAGAAATGCATTGGCTTGCTGGGGCACCAGCTGCCTGTGGGGAAAAACCTCCAACGGCTTTGTGACGATTCCCTACACAGTGAGCAACGCCTTCTCCACCTGGGACAGACAGAAGATCGAGTACGCCATGCAGTCCTTCCACCGCAGCACCTGCATCCGCTTTGTGCCCCGGCAGAACCAGTACGACTTCATCAGCATCGAGAACCGAGACGGATGCTTCTCCTCTCTGGGGAAAACGGGGGGCAAACAGGTGCTCTCTCTCAACAGGCAGGGCTGCCTCTACCACGGCATCATCCAGCACGAGATCAACCACGCTCTGGGCTTCCAGCACGAGCAGACCAGGAGCGACCGTGACCAGCACGTCAGGATCAACTGGGAGAACATCGACCCCGCCATGGTCTACAACTTCCACAAGCAACGCACCAACAACCTCAACACTCCCTACGACTACTCCTCCATCATGCACTACGGCAGAACAGCCTTCTCCATCCAGCATGGAAGGGACAGCATCACTCCCATCCCAAACCCCAACGTGCAGATCGGCCAGAGAAACGGACTGTCCAAGATCGACGTCCTGAGGCTCAACCGACTGTACAGCTGCTAAGATCAATAATTAGGATCCCAGTTTAGAAAAATATCAATGTAATGTCTCTTACCTGTCCTGTGTTTTCTCATCTATTATATGACTGCAATTGATTAAAAATTTTCCTTGATTTAAAAGAGTTGTTCACATGGGCCTTCTTCATTTTTATTGTTTAAACTCAACTTAAACAATGAGAAAGGGACCAGGTGCAGAGAAAGGGACTGTCCAAGATTACATCCTGATGCTCAACCGTCTGTCCAGCTGCTAAGATCAAGAATCCAGTTTAGACTAATATCATTGTAAACTGTATCCATCCCATCTATCTAAAAAATGGGATCAACTAAAATTAACTTGTTAATTTCATCCCAAGTTGATTGATCTTCCAATTTTGTTAATGTGGTTTGTTAAAATAATGTAGTTGTGTGACCCGAATAAAACGTGGCCTTGCATGATCTAAAATCACACAGGCCTTCTTCATTTTTTCACTAGGAGCTGTATTATTTAGAGATAGAATCATGCAGCAACATTTCAGTGAGCTTCAATATAGTAAATAGGTGCGACTGTTGTGGCCTTCAAAAATTCATAATATTGTGGTGTCATATTGTAATAAGTTGTTTTGTCAGTCTTTGGTCTTTAGTGGTATTGTGTGTAATTGCTAAACTATACACAATACTATGCCTCCAAAACATGGATGGAATTGCTCAGACCAAGACAGAAATTGCTGAAGCTGCTCTCTGAACCATTTTAATTGTATCATCTCACATCACAAACACTTAAAGATCCTGACAAAGTAAGTTGGCTGCTCAGCATCATTCCACCTTTCAGAGTATTTTTGCTTCCACAACGCTTTTGACAGAAAGTGCTTCAAAAATTCGTAAAAGCAGTTCATTTTGGGTGAGCAGTAGCACTGTTGGCAGGGAAATTCGGATACAATACAATTACTGTTGCCAACGTTGGGATTGTGAGTTGGTCTTTTGCAATTCAACCTCTGTGAATGATTACATATCACATTAAATTTCCACTAGTTCTCAGACAAAAACACATATTCTTCCAAGGAAGTAGATTGCCATCTTTGATCTCTTTAAAATCTATTCAGTATTTTCTATTAGGGGCAAATTCACAAAGAATGGATTGCACCCGCGAATAGCAACATGAATTGCGGATCAATTGCGCCCGCTACATGCACCATCTTAGAGTCAGATTCACAAAAGATATTGCGCTAATGCCAGCGCAAACACGCCCATAACGTTTTGCTGCCGAGTGCAATTTGTCCTTGTTTTGTGTCTTACTGCGGATCCGCGGAGATGCAGATTACGCTCATTATGCACAGTGCTTGTTTCATTCCATAAGGAAACAAAGTAAAATAAAATAACCTACATCTAAAATAAAAACACACAAAATTTTTGTTTTATTTGCAGGAACGGGACACAGGGACACACAGCAGAGCACAGATCGCGGGTGCGCTGATCGCTGGTGTGCCGTGGGCCCCGGTGCAGCTGCACCGGCTCTCCATTGCGCATGGAGAGGGAGACAGGGGCACATATTGTGCCCCTGTCGCCCTCTCCGCTCACCCCTCGGGGCGGCGCCCTAGGCGGCCGCCTAGGTCACATATAGGAAGCGCCGGCCCTGGCCGTGACAGTAATAATAATTATAATAATAATGTCAAAATATTGTTTACAGATCACTGGTAAGTCTGGGCATGACACCACTTAAAAATGCGCTTCAATTACCACCAACTATCTGAAGACGCTAATAACTGTCCTTGCCTTTTGAGAGAAGTTTATTTGTTTCAAATCAGTTTCCATTGTGCAGTAGCAGTCAATGGTGTAAATCATCTGATGAGCCTCTATCAAAATTTTGGCTTCCTGAATTGTCGCATAATTGTTAGTCCCGCCCGCCAATGACGCTGATTGGCTAATCATTAGCCCTGCCTGCCCATGGTGCTGATTGGTAAATTGGTAGTCCCCCTAATTGCTAGACGCTCATTGGACCAATTTTTCAACCAAGAAATCGCTGTTTCATGTCACTATGCCAGACCAGAAGAATCAGTTCACTCGGTGGAGTGGGCGGGTTCAAAGGTCTGGACCCAGGCAAAAACACATTAAAATTAGGGATTTCTCTGGGTTTGAAAATTGTTGGAAACCTTTTGGGATAATGTAAGTACACGGCTCAACAATATATATGACATAGGTCTAGTCATTTTTAGAAATTGTAATGTGAAAAAGTTCTACCTTTAAAAGTTTCACAATAAAAAATGAACAAAACATAGTACTATAGTGAGTTATTTTCAAGGTATTACACAGTATTTTACAGTGTGGGGACGGCAAGCTCAACAAATAGCTGGGTTCATCAGCGAGACTCGGTTCCCTTCGTTCCTACAAAAGAGCCGTTCAACAGTGCCGGATGGTTCGTGAACGACCCGGCACTGTTGGGAACCGCTGCGTTAGTTCGAGCGACACTTAAAAGTCCTTTTTCTTTTCTTTCCTCTTTCTTACAAAATAAACATCGTTTCGTCTCATTATCTCCATTCGTCTCGACTCCTCACGTTAATTGTGATCTACTTCACCCGCTAACGTCCATCTTGGATGTGCGGAAGTGTCGAGGAAAGAAAACAACGGCGTGATTGTTGTTGTTGTTGTTGTTGCAAAAAATGAGTCAAACCCATAAAAAGAGAGTAAACAAAACAAAAAAAAAACAATCAAACAAAAAAAACAAATCAAAACAAAACCCCGATATATTCCCGGTAGAGAAAAGCCAGGTACCGGCTTCCCTCGCCCAGTCAGCGTGCAGCGGTGTTCGAGCGCCATCTGCCGGATATCCGGTTTAGCCGAACCCAAGGACCCACTGGAGCCGCGTTAGATAAGAGATGAATGATGTATTCACCGCTTTAACTGTCCCTGCCTCGTGCTTTGGGGGGAAAAATACATAAAAAATGATCAAAAAAAGATCCCGTGCGTCGCTTGGTTGTTTAGCAGATATTTACCTTCAACATCCCCCTGAAAATGACAAATATAATAACAAATAGAGCTGCGGGCAGCAATGCATGGGGTCCAGGTTAGTCGCAGCAATGGCGCCAATGTGAAAACAAGCAAAAAAAACAAAAAACGTAAATAAACGATGACGAACGTACTACTACACAACGTCAACTGGAAACCCCCCCATTAGCCACAAATAATATGTTCACTTACTCAAACTCTTAGTTCCGGCTCGACTCGACTCACTTTTGGTGCCAGGTACTTTGTTTTTCCACTGCGGATAATAGTGGCGCCGCGTGAAAGTGCCGCGACGTCGCCTTCAACGCGACGGAGGATATCGACGGGACGGTGTTCTTGATTCCGTTTTTGTGGTTTTGCGCGGTTGCCATTTAATCCAATACTTGGCTAATACTTTTACGAATGGTGGGTTTCCGCAGGGTGTCCCGTGTCACGCAACCATCACCCAGCGATGATTCTGTGACCAATCAGTAGTCTGCAGTGTTTTTGACCTTTTGGTATCGCCTCAGCTCGCTTGGAACCTCGACGGAGGTGATATAAAAAAAACGACCAGGTACCAGGTACTATCCACAACTTTTGCCCGATAGAAAACCAAAAGAGGCGAGTCGAGTCGAGCCGGTGACATGCAGCGGGAAAGCGCCAAGATAACAGACCTCGGGACGACCGACACCAATTCCAGTTTTCCGAGTTCCCGCGAATGCGGCGTCACATGCTGCCGTCTCTCGTCTCGACCCCGGCGCAGGTCCTGCGCGGAGCAACCGACGCGTGCCAGCGGAGTCCAGATTTCAGCGCAGCTCACGCCGCATCCTATGTGAAAGGCCCCCGCAGAGCCACACCCTGCACATATCATATACCAAATTGATGACGTCCCTTCGCTCGGCTACTAGGTCGGCTTCAGGAAAAACCCCTTCTACAGATGTAGTCCGGTGTGGGTCAAACTTGGACCACAGCGTGTGTGGACCGCCCCGAATACAAATCTTATTCATTCGCGTCCGTGGGTTTGACGGTTTCTGAGCGCCAGGCACTTTGACCGGTGATAATGGCAGAAGAATATTAAACAAAATATGGGAACAACAACAATAGGGGTCCAGCCTGAAGGGGAACCCTAACCCTGAACGTGAGTTTTAAGCCATTATGTGATTGGTCACATGTAAAGAGGCCTAGGCCACGCTAGTATATACTGTACATATGTGATAACCAAACTGCATATTTAAACTAACAGTTTGATCTCTAACGCATGTACACCAAGTTTTGCGATTTCCACCAATCACATAAGGAAAGACACGTTTTTGGCATTTGTAGCGTCGCCTACTGTTCAATTTCTACATGCTTTGGCACATACTGTACATTCCAATAACTCCTAATATTACAATTAATTTTGGCATTGTCAGGTTGAATGGTTAATAGCGGCCATGCCACCGCTCATCCGATCCTCAATCTTTTATTGTACTTTTGTGAAGCTCGGTCCCTTTAGGTCCTGGGCCACATTTGGTGTCAATCGGTCGAAAGCTGACAAAAGGTAATCTAGTTCAGGTAATCTAGTCGGTGCTGGGATTGACTTTTTCCTCGAGCACATGTGCCTGGATATGTGGAGCAAGTTTTTGTGGAAATCGGACTTGCGGTGTAGGAGTTACGGCCTTTTAAAATGTTACGGCTTTGACTTGTAATGATAGCGCCACCATCTGGCCGCTCTGGAAGCTTTTGTTTGTGAACCATTTGCAAGGGAATATCTATGCATGTGCCAGATTTCATGTCACTTTCAGTTACCATCTCATGGGAAATTGTGCAAACATTTCAACTGGAATAATAATAATAATAATAATAATAATAATAGGGAATTTTACAAGAACAATAGGGTTTCAGCCCTACAGGCTTGAATCCCTAATAGTGAAGATGTTTTTTGATGTTTAATTCAAATTTCCACTTTTTCCCCCCACTCTTCACAAATGTTATGCATGCATTTACAGTGATTTATTTGCAATAGCCACCATGACATATAAGGGCAGCCTATTTTAGAACCTGTGCTGACAAACTACAAGCATAAAACTAATATGGGTGGGTTCATTTTATATTAAAACTAATATGGGTGGGTTCATTTTATATTATTTTAACTTATATATAGTATTGGCAATCAACACATTACATAACATACACATACAATTATTAATAAGACAGATGCTGCATAAAAATGACCCTTTATAGAAATTAACCAGGTTACACACAATGAAACATTAACATCAACTCATTGAGGAAAATATATATTTTAAAATGAAAGGCAGACCGGTTATTTAAAGCTTACTGTTACCACTACTAGTGACTCCCATTTCTTTAAATTCCTAGTATATATTCCTCCTATAATTGCCATATGTTGTTCTTTGGTCCTCCATGACGCCTTAGAATCATTTGAGTAAAACCACGACGACGAGAACATACAAACTATGCACTCTAGCTGAGGACTTCCTGACTTGTGTTGGAGGGATTTAGTTGTTGTGCAGAACCTACTGTACATTTGTCCAAAAATGTTATCTTTCATCAGAAAACAGTGCACTCCTCTGAAAAAGAAAATCCAACATACAATACAAACAAAAAAAACATTCTCATAATAAAAGGGGTAAACGGCAAGAAATCACTTCAGACCATTTTCATATCAACGAGTACAGCTATGAATATTTCTCAGGAATCATCACCACAGTCTTGAAACAAACACATCATGTCGTACACGTTTCCACCTGAACGGAATGACATTATGAACTAAAACATTCCTCTCTGATTTGGATCAAATCAAGTTTTTTTTTTTTTTAAAGCAGGACGTACAGACACTGTTTCCTTCACCGAATAAGTCTCCCACCATAACCACACTTTAATGGCAAAGCTTTCATGTTTTGTGTAAGAACACTGAAGCACGGGCTTTCGGGATTAACATGACAACTCTGTATTGATTATATTACTCCAATACATATTTTCATCGTGAAATTGATTCAGCATTAGAATATGTTCAGTGTTGGAAAAAGGCCATTTTGTGATAAGTACATCTCCAGCAGACAAGAATGTAGTTTTGTCAACCTATTAGTAACTCCAATCACCATTTAGAAAACATGACAAATTAATACATAAACATAATCTTGAGATCTTAGAGGCTGTTGGCAAACAAAATAAAGTTTAATTCCCACTATACTGTAAATCTAAATCAAATAATATAATGACAAATCGCAGTGCCACGATGCAGAACACCTGCTTCTTTCTTCTTATTTAAAGTCCTGTAGTGTAAACACCAATACAAGCCTTTACAGTTACGAGTGCAATTATTTAGTGGTCCGATCAATAATAATCTACAGCCACTTGTTTAGATGTATATGTGCATTTTGGTTTACAGCAATTATAAAATACCTAACAAGTGCATAAGTTCTTAAGAAGCAGCTGAAATTCTCATGACAGAATGTTTGCTTGCCTGATTCAATTCTAGGCAGCCTGATTACACAGCAGTACACTCATGGCGCCCTCCTGGTGGGGTCTGAACCATAGTTTGAGCACCAGTGATTCAGGGTTTGTTGGGCAGTTTGAGGAAGCGTTGGGACTTCTGCCTCGCCATCCTGTGCTGCTGCCGGGCGACCTGAGCCTGTTCTATGGCCACCTGCAGCTTCTGCAGGGGAGAGGACCCACACGCCACATTAGTATTATGGGATGGACCACACAGAGCCACAGTCACATTCAAATACACAGGTGAATAGGAACATTAGGATATACTAACAAAGAGACATAAATATATCTGCACACACATGCTGAAATACAAAGACACACGTAAACACAATTAATAATTATAATTATAATGTGCAGCATATTGAGCTGCACGGTACCTGGGCCAGGGCGGGGTCCTTCAGGTGGACGATCCTCACTGGATCCTGGCCATCTCTCTTCATCATCAGTTTATGCTGCTCCTGGACAAAATAACACCCATACCATCAATGATATCAACTAAAAATATAGTAGTACAGTAGTATTTTATTTATCTTTAGTCTTGGATTGTTAAACCTAAACTGACTCATCTATTAAATGTACCTTGCAGTAGATCTGCAGGTCGGCTCCCCTCGCCATGGGAGGCCTGTAGAAGTTCTCAAACAAACACTCCCACTCCTTGTTGAAGTGTCCCACAAAGTCGATCTCCTTCATAGACATCACCCTCCTGGAGACACAAAGGAACGACCATTATTATTATTGTTATTATTATAAATGACTACTATGTTAGTAATAGTCGGACGTCCTACCTGTTGGTGACAATGATGTTGGTCTTCCTTTGTCCAGGATGAACACAGTGATCTCTGAATACTTCTCCTTCCAGCTGCTTGATCTCTGACCTCTGAACACACACAATGAGCAACAGTCAGGGAATATGAGCTTTTACTTTATATACGACAGACACACACACACACACACACACACACACACACACGATCCCAAAAAGAAAACGTTTTCAAAGTTTTCAGTTTCTTTTTTGAAGCACTTTGGGTGTATAGTTAAATTGTATAAATTGTTGGATTCATGTGTTTAATGGTGCATTTATATTTGACAAAATATTTTTGATACAAATAGACATTTGGGTATAGACCAAATATTACAAATTACTGAAAACACTTTTCCGTATTGTTTGAAACTTTTGGTGACGTTATTTGATTACCCTTTTTTTTTTAAACCGATAATTCACAGTTTCAACGCGGGTGACTTGGAAGAGTAGGTCCATTTGCCTACTCAGCACAAAAAAGCCACAGTGAAAATGAAATTCACAGTTTGGGGATTAAACAGACATCATATTACAAAGGTCATTGATAAATTGAATGAAATAGAATCAAAAGGAATGAAGTAACTGTAACCTTTATTGATTATCATGTTTGAATACACACACACACACACACACACACTGTACAAAAATTACACATGGAGGAGCTCTGCAGTGTCCATACAGACTGCATCTACTGTACACTGGTCAACTTTAAGGCAACTTAAGGGTTAAATAGAAATATAATAGACTACAGCCGTGCTCTGAGTGAGACCATGATGAGGTGACGTGATCATGCGATGAACCAAAACACATTCGGATTATGTTTCATCATTTCCTAAGCGTGATGTGATCCAGTGTGACGGAACGACAGCAGTAGTGTTGTTTACAAAAATATTGCTAAAGTCTAGAGGGAAACCACGCGGGTCGTTTCTTTGTTAGTAGTAAAATAGCCACACAGATTCTCTTTTTTTGGAGAAAGAAATTATAAATGTTAGAAATATGGTACAGAAGTAATGAATTGGTGTTTTGTAAATAAAACAAATATTTTCACTTGGTAAAAGGTGATTAATAACAACATATTTAGAAAAATGCTTGAGGTATAGTATGGAAGAGAAAGTCACTTTGGCATGCGATGATCTTAAGCAAAGAAATGTTATTATTTGAGCACAATATTTACAAGTCCTGTACAAGGCATACAGTAGTACCCTGCTAGAGTTACACTCCAGGGCATCAACATGATAATAATATCAATTTTAAGATAAATAACCATTATATTCGTTAAATTATTGGAGACACAGCTTTAAAAGGGTTTAAAAAGCACAGCTCAAAAAGTCAAAGCAGGTTTAGTCCTCATCTTGCTGCATGGAAAAGAGAAAGACACGGAAAAGAAAGAAAGAAAGACAGGATTAGAAGTTAACCTCTTAAGGCAAAGATAGCTCCCCAAAGTTGAGAAATTCTGATGAAATTGACCTTTTTCCGATTTGGAGTTCATGCAGAGTTCAACTTAATTTACAAGTGTCAGTGATTCCCTTGAATTTCCAGAGTTCTATTCTGTAATGAGTTTCTTTGTTTTGTTTTGTTGGGTCTTGTTAATTCTGCTCCATGAAATTTGGTCTTTGAAGCCAGTTATATACAGTAACCGTAACCCCTGGCTGTTCAAATAAACCTGAGTTGACACGTCTGTTTGGCATTTCATCTTTTACATTCTAATCGACCGTCCTGAAATGAATTACTTGAGACGGTGGATAATTGAAATGTCAGATTCTTGTGGGTTCCCATAACTGTAGACAGCATTTAACCTATTTCCTATGTTCGCAATATTCATGATCAACATTTTAGATAATGGAATTTTTGTTATTAGATTATTAGAAGAACCTAAGTGATAATAAAGCCTATGAAATAATGCAAAAAAGATCTTACATTTAAACTTAAATTTTGGTAAAGGAATCAAAAATGTCCATTTCTGTAGAATTTCTTTTTGTGAAGTGTGAAGGAAAAGGAAAGAATTCTTAGATTTATTTGGATAGCTAAAGCCCAATGCTTAAATGCATATGTACATATATATTATATATACTGCATATATGTACATATATAGAGTATATATACTCTATATATGTACATATATAGAGTATATATACTGCATATATGTACATATACTGTATATGTACATATATGTATTTAAATTGTAATCACTTCTCTTCTCTCTCATTGTCGCACTAGCGACATCACTGAGCGTGATCACTGCAGTGAGCGTTATAAGCAGCTCAGTGGATGATGCAATGGGGCGTAGTATTGAGCAGATCCTCCATCATGCATTTAACCAGCACTCAAAATAAAAAACCAGAGGGAAGTCAAACACTGATAGGCTGGATAAGCATGCAGAACTCTTCCTCATCCTCCTTCCTATTTGTGATTGAAAACCTAAAGAATGATGCAAAGGGCATGGATTTGGAGGCTTTGATAAATAATAGTTCACTGCATGATAGTGGCTTCCCTGCTGATCTTTTGAAAACCGATTATCTTCTACTTGTGCTTTTTTGGGTTTAACCTGCACCAAACATGCAGAGAGTAGAGAGTTCTGGAATGTCAGTAAACAGCATCAAAGAGTATGATGTATGTCACACACTCCACTCAAGCCTACCTCATGAACCTTTTACATCCTCTAACGTTTTTCAATAAAAAAAAAAAACACCTCAGTAGGTTGACACTCTTTCATTTTATTACTAAAATGCAGGAACATCACTGCTGTTGCAAGAAACTGAATTGGACTATTCAACCAAAAAAAAAGGTCTCACACATACATAGTCACATGGACGGAGGGAGAGCGATCAAACCTGGAAGAGGTCGAAGCCCTGTGACTCAGTGTGGTCGTAAGGTCGGATGATCCCATCCTCCCTGATGAGTCTGACAGGACGCAACTTGGTCACTTCCTCTGTGGATTCAGCGACCCTGAGCATGCCAACACACACCCAGACACACACACACACGTACACACACACACACACACACACACACAGACAGATTACCAGTCGTATACACACGTACAAACTGCCAGACAAACACTTGATAACAAGCGCCATGGGGGATAAGTTTGTCTGGGTCACTCACTGTGGCATCCAACCATCATTTGGAGCTTCTAGTGTTTTCGATTCGGAGGCTCTAGTGCAGTCAGGTGTTTTTCTAGCTACTGTGGTTTCATGACAAAAAGCTGAGTTTCCTGACATAAATGTGATATTTGCCCTTGTCAAACATATCCCTGCAGTCTACTGTATAATCCCTCAAAACTCATGAAGTCCAATAGAGGATCCACAATGATGTTCTGAGAGAGCCAAACAACGATTACACAATACACATTTATATCTTTTACTTCTCTTGGAATCAAGCAGCAAACTCCTCCATTGTGAGGTGAAAGTCCTTGCCAGCCCCCCAAAAAATGCAAAATAAAAGTCAAAAGATTATGCAAATGCTGCATCCAGTGTAGCGGTGGAGAGTGTTTCTGATGGAATATCTCACCTTTCATTACCTCTACGGTGACAGCATGAAACAGTAAATGCATCAGGTTATTAAGAACTGACTGCTTTATTTGGTTTTGTGGAGGATGAGCGTTGAAGATGGTGCATTGGTACTGTGGAAGGGTGGGTGGTGGGGTGCGTGGGGGGGGTTCAGGTGTTTCTTGGGAAACCGTTGGAAGAGTTAAAAGGTCGTTCTGGACCGCAGTAGTATAGGTGTATGAAGAAGCAACGGTATATTAGTGGGGGAAGTGGGAGGTAAAAATAAGTGCCTGTTGCCTGTGGATCCATTGATAATTCCCCAGTTGATCTGATCTGGCTAAACTATGGACTTTGCAATGTGAGGATGAATAATTTCTAGGATTATGATTTATGATCATTAGAATCATTGATTTTTTGTCACAGTCATTTTAAAGCATGTCAAAGTTTACTGACTACTTAACAATTAAAGTGTGAAAATGTCGCGATTGCACCACGTCAGGCCAGCCAAATTGGAAAGTTCCATGTTTAATTTACTTCGTAGTTTGTCTGGTTTATCAGATAGATTAATCAAATTGAATCATAAAATTAGACATAATTAACTAAATGGCACATTCATGACACATGACACATCCAATATGCCTATTTGTCCAAACAAACAAATTGCATCCCTGTCAGGTTAAGAATGTGCCAATAACTGTCTAAGTGCATTCAAGCAAACTACCCACAGGAAGTACTAGAGAGGGGCCATCATAAGGCCATCAGGGCCTTACGATGGAAGACAGTGAGTGATTGAACACGTTTGTCTCTCTGTACAGGTGCTGCTGTAAAAGGGTGCACATGCACGCCTAACCTTCCCAAGATAAATAAGAATTAAACCAAATGACAAATGACACATCTTTTATAAAGCGCTTATTGTGACAAGCTCTCTCCTGGTCTCTCCTCAGGGCGGCCGCTTGCTAACACGATGCTCGGAGCTGGGACTGCTGGGGCTGGTGAGCAGCAGAATGACAGATGGGGGAAATGTCAAGCACCAACCCAGTCACTGCTTTCTCTCCGGCTGCTCACCCATGTGCACGCAACAGCATGGCAATACGCAGCAATGTAGAATGGATGTTTCCACACAATGCAGCACTTACCTGCCTCTCTGCACACTGTGTGTATTAAAGGAAACCATGCCGCATATACCCAAGCAAAACCAATCAGAACATTTAAAATCTAAAACTGCTCTCCTTCATCGTGGGCCATGCATTTCCATAATGAGGGAGACTATTTTTAAAATGTATTTCTTAAAATGAATTTAGAAGTAGAGGTGTGCACACTGCAAGCATAACACCATGAAAGCCTGATATTTCTATTGAATAAAAAGTATCTAAATACATTACAACATCCATATCTATGACTATAATAAGGAAATTAAAAGCCAAATCATTATGTAACAGTCCAGAGGCGATGCTAAATGCTAATTCACTGACTGAGGGATCAAGGAGCGCAGCTTTCATGTCAAACAACCGAACAATAAATCAGAAAATGAATGAAGTGACTTTTCAAATACTCACACACCAAAAATCAAAAGACAACAAAACAAGACAAAGAAAACACTTGGTGGCATTATCTTATGAGAAAAAATGAAAGCAGAAAATGTCAAAATTAGTCAACACACAAGAATCTACACAGAGAGGACAGGATATGGTCACGGCGGAGACAGACATGACAGACAACTCTAATCAAGTTGAGCTTGTTATATTCAAAACAAAACACTACAAAGATATTTTAACATTTTAAATGTGTTGCAAACTGCAAAGTCACATATGCGGAAAAGTAAAAGGACATTTGAAAAGGAGGTTTACAGAAAATAAAAAGAAGGGATATAAATCAAGTTCCTACCTCTGGATGCCCTGGAAAGTGCTGCTGGCCATGTCGATGATGCCCCCCGTTGGCCTGGCGACCACGCCCACAAGACCCTTTCCAATGCCTTTGAAGAAGCCAGCAGCACCTTCCTTCTTCGCCCCTGAATAAACACAATAAAGATTAACTATTTTATTCCAAAATATATCCATATCTAAATTATTCTGAAAAAAAAATAGATACCTGATATTAAACTAAATAAAAGCTAAGCCATGATTTTGAGCAGTTTACATATACATTGAATGGGCATTCTCATACATTTTCAGACCTTGACTTTTCGTGTGTAAAAGTTCAGTTTAAGTGCTGCTGAAACCTACCCTCCACTGGTTTAGTGACGATGCCTGTCACACCTCCAAACACGCCCTGAAGAGGAAGAAAATGACCATTATCTAACCATGAAAGCTAATTTTGTCCGTTGTCACTAAATAATATATATGTTCTTGCTGCACGATGACCGATCTTATTGTTTGGTTCAGTTATTCCAGCATTGGTTACCTTGAGCAGGCCCTTTCCGCCCTTGGCCAGACTCTCTCCAAAGTCTTTGGGCGGCCGATTCATCTCCTCTCTGCGTTTCTGCTGGTACTCCTTGTCCATGGTGATGGCCGCCAGGCCTTTGCCCACTGAGCCTGTAATCCGAGAAACCATGCCGGCAGCGCCCCCTGGTGGAAAATGAGATGGTATCACCCAGTTTATAGCACAAATCACCGAAACAACACAAATCTACTTGTCTACACTCGTCTACTGTCTACAAATGGCACACCTTAAAGAATTCCAGAATGAGGAGTACCACAGCCCACAAACACACGTAAACAGGGTGGAAACTCCCTTTGCTGATGCTGACACAACAATATATGTTAAAGACAAATGCAGATAAGCAGGCCTTCTACAATGCAAAGGGAAACATAACCGTTTATACATTCTTACCAACTGTGTGACCCAACAGACTGCGGACTCCAATCACAAAACCTTCTGCAAACTCCTCAGGTCCCTGCACAGCACCCTGGGGCACACACATGGACAAAGACAACTTGCTAAGCCATAGAATCATGTATCAGTTATATTATTCTTGAAAAATAAACCAACAAGCATACATTAAAGACATTGTTTCATTTGTAAGCAAATGTGGTTAGTCTAAGTCAGTTCAATGTAATTTTTCTTCAACATTTCACAAGCCATGTTGTCTTCATCAGGGCTGGATGCATTGTCAGGAAAGGTCAGACGGTACAAGGTAGACCCCCAGCAGAACAGTGGCTCCAGATGAGACAGCTACGGTTTGGTTAATATACGTTTTGTCTAAGTTTGTGTGTCATTTACCTGGAAAGGCTCATAGAAGAAGGCCTCTACCCCCTCTGACAAGCCTCGGATCAGTCCAAACGGATTTCCCAAGACATCCAGGCCCAGAACCAGAACGTACATCTGCTTCAGGAACTAGAGCAGGAAGTAACAACATTGAATATTAAGGTATGACCTTTTTCCAACATAATATACAATCCAGTGTTTCTAGTTGAGATCCTAAGCATTATTATAATCCTCCAGTCACCTGTTCGCTGTAATGGCGGATAACGGCCCACATCAGCTTCTCTCTCCGGTAGAACTGGTACCTCACCTCAAAGAATGCCAGTCTGTAAGAGGACGGAGGGTGTTAGGGAAGAGCGCAGAAAAGTGTGTGGGCAAGAAGAAGGGACATAAGGAAGGACATTTTAAGATGAAGTAAGAGAGCGAGGAAGAGAAGAGTTGTAATAGCATCGGTCAAACCTTTTTTTATATTGGTCAAACTTTATTTGTTTCCGGTCATTAGAACATACTGATTTGGCATATAATCATATAGATCTTGGTATCAGATTTTTTCAGTGGGAATAATTTCTGATCGCGATACTCCACCAGTAGTGGTATATCCAATACCAGCATTGGTGCAACCCTTAAAATTATGCCACAAGTTTTCTTTCCAGAATAAAAGCTCTGGTCAAGAGTGTATTTCTAAAGTGGGCGAGAACACGTGGGGACCTGGTAACACTGCAAATATTACTTATTTTATCAACGGACATCTCGATTGTCTTTTCTTGACTTCATTCCGACATAATTTCTCTGGGAACCTCTAATGGCCAGTCTCACTTGAAGATAAGGTCGTCCACATCGGTGAGTGTGGCGCCGATGCTCTTCAGCAGCAGGTTGAGCGACTGGATGGCCACCATCTCCTGTTGTCCAGACTCATCTCCGCTGGAGCCCAGAGACAGACTCAGATGGAGCTGGGAGACATAGGGAATACTTTCATGTGGATGAATTATGTATATTGTAACATTATTTGCTTGTGTCAAATATTTTTATATAGTATCTATAATAATAATAATAATATTTATTTATGTGTTAAATAACAAAAAAATAGGACATTTAGAAACATTGCAGATCACTAAGAGAAATCTCTGTCATCAATGGCTGCCCACAGGCAAAATAAAACAAAACAATAAATTACTTTAATGGGGGAGATATGGAAGTGTTCGAAAAAGTTGAGCCCGGATGCGTCCGTCAGTGAAGCCTCCATCAGCTCTGCCTGCAGAGTCTCCAGGTCCCTCTGGATTAGTTTGGTCTGTAGAACACACACAGCAAACACTTATTATATACTGTATATGGTATGTATGTATTTCCCTATAAACAATATAAACAATAGAGATGAAAAATGCTAAATGCTAAAATTGGGAATCTATTGAACATGAAAAGCAACAGCATTTTCTTATTTCTTAATGCTTGTTGGACCTGAAATCACATGTTCATGGGAAGTAATGGATAGGGGTGATACTCATATTACCCAATACTTCAGGGCTGGGAATCAGAATTAGCAGCGAAAAAGTGATATTGGTATCGTCCCTTAAAGGAGTTCAAAATGTTTTAAAGTAAGTTTTATGAATGGTAGCCCAAATGGTCCACCTTCTGTTTGTCGGCCTGGGGGTCAGTCACTGGGGTGAACAGAGCCGTGATGGCTCCCAGAAACCCCTGGTCGATCTTCACAGCCATCTCCTGCACCAGAGCCATGAAGTACCTGCGTGCACACACACATATATTATTACTAATCACACGCTGACGCTTATTACAAATCTCCATACCTTGTGGACCGATAAACGTTTAACAACAATAAGACAATAAAAAAAGTTTTCACACTTGGAAGTGCATGGAGGTTACTATTAATGTCCAATATTTTCCAGAAATCTCCAGACAGATATAAAGATCAGTACACTTAAATAAGTCTAGCGTAACATCAAATTTAACAAATTTTTATTAGTTAGTTTGACGAGATCAATGCAAAGAACAGATCATTTCACTTAAATAAAGAATAAATAAAAAATGCTTACTTGAACTGCATGACCTGGCTGTGTTCATTGAAACGTGTGATGATGGAGACATCTATAAACGGCTTTGGTTCTAGACAGATATACAGTACATAAAATATATGAGAATATGATATAAAAAAGAAAATGGGATACAAACATTAATCAAACCATAAAATATTACACAATTAACTTGTATAACTCTATTGTTATTATGTATATGAACACTTGGAAAGAAGATGAGATAGATGATATAATATAACAATTAATCCCTTCAGCGTAAGGTCCCTCCCAGCGGAAATTCAGGTGTTACAGCAAGGCAAGGCAAGTTTATTTATATAGCACATTTCAACAAGGCAAGTGCTTTACATAAAACATCAAAAGCATTAATTCAAAGTGCAAAAGAAACACAAAAATAGAATGCATAAAGAAAAAAATAAATAAATAAACTCATCATCTACGGAAACACCTCCAGATGGGCAGAAACATACACCCAGAATAAAAGTTAATGATATTAGCTTTCCCCACGAACTATACCAGAACGATAATAAAAGCCTTTAATCGTAAACTTTTTAGATAAAAATATAATTAATAAAAAGAAGACTAATTGAAGGACTAAAATAGAATACATAGAATGCATAAGGTAAAAAAAATTTGAATACATAGAATGCATGCAGCAAAAGCAGTGCAGTCAGGACAGGGATACAAATTACAAAGAGATAAAGCCTGGTTTATGCTTCCCCATAGGTACATGTAAACATCTCTGCGGACCAATGCAGCAAAGGGTATTATGGGTAACATAAGTCGCAGAGGAGCCAATGCGTATGCCTCCCAAATCTCAACAATGCGTGGCGCAGTCCTGCGTGTTAAACAAGCTGATTGGTTGAAATGTCCAACATACTGTCAGGAGGCCGGTTTGAAACGGAAAAGAAAATGTAGCAGATAGAAAAGCGTCTTGTGGGTGAGGTTTGAAGGCGGATTTTTATTTGCATATCCATAATTTGAGTCTAAAGTTTTCAAATAAAGTTTGGAAAAACCCTACTCCCCCCAAAAACAGATTTTTTCTTTGTTTTCTGTACATTGTAATTTACTAAATGTGACACTGCCCCCCCGTGGACACATAACATTATAGACAAAATCCGTACAGGTATAAAAGCAAACAGCCACATGAACGTCTCCGAACAACACCCGTGCACGTTCGCTTACGTGCAGACGCAGAAGCATAATCCAGCCTTGAGAAATAGCACATATATGCACATCTATCCACACAAAGTGGGTTATATGTTGAAAAGAAGGGTTATATGTTGTTTCTGGTTTTGACAATTACTTAAGATTGTTGATTATAATAGACAGAAAGGCTTCTCTAGTATAACAGTCAGATTTTTTTTATGAGGTGAGGGGGTAGAGG
>OMKR01000043.1:18079-32427 GCA_900302355.1 Cyttopsis rosea
GAGGGGGTAGAGGTGTAGGACAGTGAGGTAGGAGGGAGTAGAGGTAGGACAGTGAGGTAGAGGTACGACAGTGAGGTGGGAGGGGGTAGAGGTGTAGGACAGTGAGGGCTTTTGTTCTAACCTGAGTCCATAGCAATGGACTTTGGAGGAGGCACTGGATGGAAGACGATGGGGAACATTGCACCAGGCAGCTGGTTGTCCACCTGGAATAGACCAAAAAAAATCATCATTGATCAGAAGCACTTCCATTTTAATGGGTGCTGGATTGAGATGTTACGTACTTACGATTAAACAATTGGTTTTGTAATACTCCACAAATAAAATCATGTGAAAATGTTATTTATCTACTGAATGTAGTTCACAAAGCTTGATGTGTTAACCTGCAGCCAGTGGAGCTGGGCCCGCAGACTCCTCTGGTGTGGAGATTGCTTGAACTCCACTTGTATTCCAGACAGGAAGTTCCTCCTCACTGGACAGGAAAAGGGCCGGCGCATCATCATGGGAACCTTCCCAAAGTTCACCTGCCAAACAACCAGTCATACCAGTTCAGACCTCGTTCATAGAATAAGGCAATATGGCAATATGGCATCATGGAATGACAGAATGTGTGTGTGTGTGTGTGTACCTCTATGTTGGTCTCCATTTTGACCCAATCTGCTCCACCGTTCCCAGCCATGTGTTTCTGATACGCCTTCTCCAGGAGGTTGATGTTGTTCTGGTTGAATGACTTCCAGTGGTTCTTTGGCCTCATCTCCCAAACTACGCCCGAACTAGACACAGAAAAAATCTGGTCGTCAGCCTATAATAGTTCTGTTTTGTGTGTGATTATGTGCTACTGTGATTATGTATTCATAATTTTTAAATCTATGTGCAGCAGTTTTTACACCAGCTGCTTTGTAGTACGTACATGCACGGCATGTAGTTAAGATTTCCCATTTCTCATACATACACATGATGATAATATAGAGCTTATAGAGCCTAAATAAAATGTCTCGTCACAAGAACGACCAAACAAATATGCCTTTGACATCAGTTGTATTTTTGGTTATAACAGATGCTGCTAGACGTATTGAGATTTGATATAGATTGATGACAATATACTACAGAGTGATAATACCGATTTATTACACTGTCCAGACAGTTTACCTGGTGATTCCCACGTAGGCAATTTCCTGCCGGCTGGCGTTGTTGATCAGCGAGAGGCCGAGGTTCTGCAGCGACACATTCACTTCCTGCTGGAACTGCTCCAGCTCCTCGGCTTGTCTCGCCTTTGTCACCACGGCGACGTCTTCGGTGAAGAGCAGCACCCGCTGACGTCCGTCCAGGAAGGAGACCCAGTGCACCTGGGACAGGCCGTCGTACGCAAACTGACCGCATTCATCCTGAACGCACAAAGGATTATTATTACAGTATTATTATTATATTACTATTAATATTTATTATTAAAACTGGGTACTTGATTAGTTTTGATTTGAATAATCTTTCCTGCTGTCTGGTCAGAGCTATGTAGCCCTGTGGTGCTCACCTTGACCAGGTCCAGCTCTCCAGAGTGCTCCAAAGAGCTCCAGCGGAGCTTCCGCACGCCCGAGGGGTCCTCCCACGCAAAGCGCTGGGCGTCGCCCGGCTTGAGCTCACGACTGATCGAGGACCCACTGACGGTAGTGATGGACGGGTAGACAGACAAGAACACAGACAGACAGAAAGAAAGAAAAACAGACAAAGAATTTGGCGAGAATTCAAGTAAATATTAGTGATTCATTGTTCAGCACAGAGCACCCAGTACGACCTGATTTAGTGGATTGAGGTTTCTTTTTAATGAAGTTACTGGTCTTCCTGTTTTCTATCTATCTGACCTCTGTCCGTAGTTGATGTTGACCCAGGGCGTGTGGTTGACGATGAGGGCGGGAGCAGCTCCTTCGTAGTAATCGGTGAAGCTGATCACCGTGGAGTGATCCGAGATGTTCACGTCCACTATGATGCCCCCACACTACACACACACAACACACACAGGACAGAGAGGTAAAACAAACAGACTCAACACAGAGGCAAAGAGTGACAAGTCACTATTTTTTAAGTATTAGAGTATTGCTTGTGCTATTCCATTCGTCACATATTGGTAACTATTTATTTTTTACTCACTTCATAGGCTGTGTTAAACGTACACTTCCTTCCGTCATGTGCCACACGTTAATCTAAAAGGTGTTGAGCTCTGAAGGATATATGCAGGTTTTTAAAACCACCTGCAGTTTCTGAAGGGAAAGCCTAGCCTGCATCCTTTAACTTCGTCTGTATCTTGACTTGGGCATTTCAATGTCTACATTGTAGAAAGTGTGTTCATTCTGACTTTTTAATGTCATAATCAAGCCCCCTCACACACTGGTTTTCTTCTGAAATAGCGAAATAGCTTTAGCACTAGCATTTACTGGAAAAACTCCTCTTCCTATTTTACACTGTGACTAATGATCACCAGTTGCATCTCTTTCCTACAAAATCGTCCACTGACCACATCCATGCTCAGTAGTGTGCCGTTGTCCTGCTTGTTGAGGAAGAAGGACTTGGAGTTGGATTCAGATCCCACCACTCGGACACACAGCTTGGTGGTGCTGCTCTCTGGCCACAGTGGCAGACACTGAAACAAACAAATACATTTCATATAAAAAGGAGAGTGGCTGGGGGGAATGACACAAAACAGCATTTATAGAATGTTATTTATAGAAATGTTCTTCCTCTCTTTTTTAACACCACTCCCCATTAAATACATCCCACTTGAAAACAGATGTACTGTAGACACAAATAGAAATAAATGCACATAAGCACAAACCCAAAGAGAGATATGGTAAACCAAAAAACAATCATAATGTAGTTCTTAACACTTTTACTGACACACACACAGCCCCTGTGTACCTCGGTGGTGGAGATGTAGTGCCATTTCGTGGTGACGGCTCCCTGCTCGGTGGGAACCTCCCCGACCTCCAGCTCGTACAGCGACTTGTTGACCAGCGTGTAGAACGGACTCATGGTCACGATGCGCGTCAGGTTGAAGCTGCTCATCTGGATGCTCACACCCACCTGGAAAACACACACACACACACTTCATTGTGAAACAAAGGAAAAAAAAAAAGGTATTTCTACCACAATGCGGAAATAGTTTGATTTGTAAAGGACTAAAAAGGTGTCTAGTTGTACCAGGTAGTCCATGGTGTTGGAGGGACATCGGACGCAGCCGTAGCTTCCCACCGTGTCTAGAGAGAATCCCTCGGACCAGGAGCTGGTGGACACACACAGCTGGATCTGAGTGGGACACAGAAACAACACAGGAGAGACTACGTTAGGACACAGCTCCACAATGTGACACAGCTCCACAAAGATAGTGATAAGTCAGAGAGGGCAAAAAGTGTATAAAGTAAAAAATATTTTACACACTATGAATGGGACATTGTGTGGTTTATAATCTATTTTGTTTTATCCAAGTTCTTATCTTTACTATCCTGTTCTTTCCGTGATTATGATTTTGAATAAGTAAAACACAAATGAAGTTAATCTTTTGTAACGTCAACAAAAAACATACTGAATATCAAGGAGTAAAGTAACTAGTGAATGATTTCCATCCTTGGATACTACAGTCAAATTAACTGTCAACCTGAATTTTTAAGTTCCAATGTTCAATGGCAATAGGAAGCTCTTCTGCAATAAGTAGACATGCATTATTACACAATTATAAACTTATGCTATGATAGTGGCATAAACTGAACAAAAAAAGACAAATCAATTGCTGATCGCAATTACTTGTATAACAATGAATTGTCAATTAAAATTTCATCAACCACTATCTGTGCCGTGGGAGCCTATACTAAGTGTTTACACAGGTGATCTTCTACGAGCTAGAGCAACACAGATAACGGGCAAAACATAGTGAGCATTGTTGACAAAATGCAAATGACCTAATCAGGCCAGCACCAATAAAAACAAATCCTTCCAGTCACGTAAAAGTCAGCCTAATAGCAACACCATACGTTCCTTCACTTAGACAAGGAACACTTTCTTACATAGAGGAATAAATTAGGATCCGTTGGTAATACAACATATAAAACATCAATTATTTAACAATGCTTAATCACTGCATTTTCCATAACAGGTCGCACCCACCTTGTTCTTGGTGAAGATGTTCTTCTTTTTAAAGGAGAACAATACCACGTCGCGGTACTCGGCCGGGTGTTTGACGGACACGTCCTCCGCATGGTACTGCAGCACGCGGGACGTCTTGTTGATGATCCAGTAGGGGCTGAAGACGGACAGCAGAAGGCGGCTTGGCGTGTGCGCCACGTGCACACTGACGTCCACGGTGAGCTTGGGGTCCGAGTCGCAGGTGAAGCACACGGCGAAGAACTCGGGCATGGCCTGGTCCACGCACATGCGCCCGCGCCACTCGCGCCCCTGGTACTTGATGAGTGCGAATTCCATGATCTCACCGCTGATGCGCGCGTTAAGCATGTCGGACGTGCTGCCCTCCGGGAGCTCACGGTACTCCTCCGACCCCTGGAAGACCACAAATAAATAAACACGAAAAGTAGGAAATAATATACAGTAGGCAACAATGTTTTGTAAAAAAATAAAATAAAAAAAAAGGAAAATAAAGATAAAAATAAAAGCACACTCACTGTTAAAAGACCGGTTTACTAGTCCACACACACACACACACACACACACACATGTTACACTACCTGACAATTTCCTGATGTTTTAAAATAATATTGACAATATTTACATGATTGCTAAAATAGTGTCCGTATGAAGAAAATAATCCATACTGGATTGTCCCCTGAAATAATAAATTTGAATTTATATGGCTATGTTGTTCTACAAAGCCTGAAGTAATCTACAGTAGGTATCATTTTATTATTATCATATATTTCTTTATCATATTTTATTATTTTTGCGTATTATTGCTACACACTACATTATTTGTTCTTTAGTGTAACTGCCATCTGCCTATATTTGGCTCACTACCTTCGCACTAACTATCGTAACTAATTGATTTAATTTATTTTATAAAGAAAAAAAAGCCCTGTTACGGCTGTTAAGGCACTTAACAGGGCATGCACAATGGATATTTTCATACATACCTGTAATGAAATCTTATAAAATTATAATAATAAATGTAACAGACTTCCTAAGCACCAAACACTCCCCATAGCCCTCACCTCCAGCAGGTAGCGGAGGGTGTAGGGCAGCAGGTTGCGCAGGGTGGCGGTGGGGTGCAGGTGGATGATGTAGGCCGGATCCCAGTCCTGTTCGCCGTGGGAGGTGATATGGCGCAGGTCGTCCGGCACAGCCAGCGTGGTCACCATGAGCGGTAGGAAGCTGGTGTCTGTGGACGGACACTGGAGCTGGGAGCGTACCTCGGCGCTGCGGTGCACCTGCTCCTTCCAGGAGATGCATGTGGCGGAGGCTCCGTACTGACCCTGGAGCCGCCCTGCTGGCTGGAGGAACAGCTGGGATCTGGAGGAGGACATGGAGGTGAGCTTTCATTAAGGCCAGCTAAGGTATACAATGTACAATGTATGTGTACAGATCCTGATCCTGTACCTGTAGGTTTCCAAGGCAACGTCAAATTCCTTCTCAGGTTCAGCCGTTCCGATCTGCACCAGGCTCCTGGACGTGCTGCAGTACTTCAGAATGGTGAAGGGTACGGAGAAATGGTTCTTTATCTGAAAACAAAGCAAAAAAAACAAAACATCAAGGACAATTAGGACCATAAACACTTTAAATGGATTTATTTATCTACACTGGCGATTTATTTATCTACACACATGCGGGCCTTTCACTCACCTGGAGTGGAGAGCGGACAGTGATGACCTTGTTGCCCTCTGAGGCGTCGGTCTGCAGCAGAACTGACACGGCCTCCTGCAGCATCGGACCTCGGATGTTGTAGAGCCTGCGACCCGGTTTGTCCACTGCGATGTTAGAGATCTCGCTGTAGCCACTTGGCACTGCAGGGTAAAGCAGACAATGTGTGTTGTCTTTGGATTCATCTGTGAAGCTCTTCAATACTGGAACTGGGATTTAAGGGCTGTAGTAATAACCATGACGTAAAGTGGTGTGATGATGAAGGTGAAAGAGCAGCACTGACCGATGCTGAGGTTGAACAGGCAGCTGTCCTGGCGCTGCAGGGCGGACAGCTTCTCCCGGGACGAGGACTGGAACAGGGAGTGCTCCAGGTCCACGCTCTGGCCCACCGCCACCTCGTGCAGCTTGCCCTGCGCCGGGGAGTCCACCAGCCGAAGGTTGGAGCCGTGCTGCACAATGAGGGGGAGGCCCAGCGCGTTGCGGATGGTAAAGGGGGCCTTCTCTTTCAGAGAGTGGTCGAATGTAGAGGCGGTGCCCTCAGAGAATGCCTGATGAAAGAAACAACTACTCTTTAAAATGACTTATGATCAGCACTTTGTGCATTGCAAAGCCAAGTATCCTAACTCAATACACTAACTCAATCAAATGAATTAAGAACTATGCTAAACTTCAACAGCATGGTCATATGTTTGAAAAACTTGAATATGAACCAATAATTTAAAAACCACACATTCTTAATGATCAGACTGGTGCGTGTGCTGTACCTTGGCCAGGTTGTTAAAGATATTGAGGCTGCTCTGGGAGATGGTGATGTTCATAGTGTCCTTAGAGCAGATGGTGATGGCCGTTTGAGGCTCAGGGAGAACAATGAAGTCGTCTCCAGGAACTGGGCTTTTATCTTGCACCGGGTTGTTCTTCATCTACAGGGCCAAGAACATACTTTAACATACTGTATTCTGTAAACTGTGTTAATGCTTAATTTGAAAATGGAGGCTCTAATAAAGAGAGTGGTTGTAATTGAGATTTTTCTAGATTGTTTGAGACCTCTAGTTTGAGATTCCATCTGCGCGTCCCGTTGTCCACTCTCTCGATGAGTGGTTCCCACACCGCATGACTCTCATTGAAGTAATTCACCTGCACACAAACAGAATAATAAGTAGATAATAATCAGAGAGAAATCACAATTTGGACCATATTGATTAATTAAGATGGATTATGTCCTTATATTTCTCCAAGAGAACACCTCTTACCTCCAGAGTCATGTCGGCGCTGAGGTGCAGCAGTGACGACCAGTTCTTGGCCGTGCCACTGAGAGATGATTCCGCCAGAAGCAGAGGCACTGTCCTGTGGCCCAAACCCGACTCCAGGGTCACCTGGACCACCTGCATGGTTTCAGCAATTTATAACTTTAGAATTAACCACCTGTTTTACCCCCCACACTACAAGTAAGTAAGCCATAAGGGAGACAGACCTCTCTGCAGGAAAGGCCAGACCCAAGATACATTTAACAAACACATACCTGATTTCAATGGAGAAGCCATCTGAGGCTCGATATTTTGTTTGATATAGAAATAATAATAATAATAATAATAATAATAAAGAAAAAAGCAAACAAGCTAAATGCTTGAATAAAATAGATAAATAAAATACTTAATTTCAATTTTGGGTAATCAATTTAGAGTGAGACATTGAAGGATCACGATCACTCCTCAGCAAATGTCATTATTTCTCTCAAAGTAAAGGTCTCAATTTTAGATAGATAGATAGATAGATAGATAGATAGATAGATAGATAGATAGATAGATAGATAGATAGATAGATAGATAGATAGATAGATAGATAAGACGTCCTGTGATCCCGTGCTTCGGTAAATACCTTGATCGCCACGGCAAAGTTCTCGCCCTGGTTGCTGCCATCCTGGTCCCTGAAGCTCTCCGTGACCTCGGTGGCCTGGTCCACGCCCAGGAACCAGAAGTTGCAGGCGTAGATGTCCATGACGGACCAGAGGTTATCGATGTTGGACTTGGCCTCCTGGTTCTGCTCGTCCTGCGACTTGGCCGTCATGGCTGCTGTGACGGTCATCACCGTGTTGAGAATGACCGGAGAGATCTGGAGGATGGCCGGAGATGGAGAGCGAAGGAGAAAAGGGTTGAAAGGTTTCTGTCAAATAAATGTATCCTTCCTTTTGTAAATACTGTTTTTAGTAATTTTGACAATGATTAAACAAAACCATTAAAATATATCTTAGATAAGAACAATTGTCAGAAAAAAGTGAAGGGATCTACTTCCATTATGATTGGCAGAAACCTATCTATTTAAAATATGAATGAAATGAATGAAATAGTCCAGTGCGAATAAAATAATTCATTCGTAAAATTTATGTACAGACTCATTGGGTTCAGACCCAGTGAACATTATTTATGTAGCTTTTAATCACGGTCCCACAGTTAATAAATCATACAATAAATCAACCTTTCATAATCAGAAATAAATTTTTCTTTATATTCTACATCTTCATCATTACAAACATTTGTAGATTCCAGAGTAATTCAACAACAACAATTTCCAAAAACAACATATGAACTTAATATAAATGGCAAGGCTATATTTATCTGCTGAAAAATAATTTGATATTACCAGGCTATTTGATGAATGCAAGCATCTTAGGAGTATTAGCGGATTGTTGTAATTAATTATTTGCCTTACATTAGACAACATCTCAGTCAATGATAAGCACAAACAACATCAACAATTTGAGCAAAGCAACAGAGTTGAATTCACCTTGACTATAATTTCCTCTACATTCACAGAGCCAGTCAGTGGCTGGTTGGGGTGGGTTTTGGTTTCCAAGACAACAGAGCAGGGCTTCAGCACCTATTGACAAAAAGGTAAATAGCCAGTTGCATGTGAAGCAAACAATAATAATGTAGAGAAGAATGAACATTTCGTTTACCTAAATTTACCACATTTTTGGCTTTGCATCTTTTAACTCACTTGTTTCCCTGTATATTTATGTCCATGTCACCTTATATAACATGCATGTCAGTTAACAGCACATTGTCAAATAAAAAAACAAATCATCTGACAGGATTGTCTCTTACGGTGGTGACGGCCTTGTTCTCTTCGCTGTGGATGAAGGAGCAGGCCAGGACCTTCAGGTCCCTGAGGTTGGCCCTCATCTTCTGGGCCCCGTCCTGCTCGGCCTGCAGGCAGAAGTCACACTGGAAGGAGGCCACCAGGGCTGGGGCATCGGCCTTCATCAGGTTGGCAACAAACACCACCTCTGGGTCCACCACCACCGCTCGCAGCTTGGTCCTCGGCACCATGGCTGAGGGGGAAAAGGACGGAGAAGATGTATACATATGGAATGAGGTGATATCAAAGTACAATCCAGGCAGGAAACAAACAATGTGTGAACATATGTATATAAACATTATTTGACTGTGTGAACAATCTGTGTTTTATGTCTATCTAGCTGACCTATCTACCTACATCTATCTACCTGCCAACCGATCTACAATCCAGCCAGTCTTACCAGTATTAGTGTCAGTGCTACCACGAGGCTCTGCCATTTGCTTGACAGTAAGCCTGTCAGTCTGGGAGGAGGTCGCCGGCTGGGTCTGCGGCAGAGCCTGGAGGAAGAAGTCGGCCACAGCCATCAGGAACTCCACGCTGGCGCACAGGTAGAGCTTCTGCAGGATGGCCACCACCTCCCGCTCGGCGGCGCTCTGCCGGTAGGTGACCTCGATCATGACCTCCGAGCTCTCACTCTTATCTCGCCTGCCGACCATCCTACAGACACGATGAACACATTCATATTACATGCATCCAAGTTCAACTCACCAGGATTACATTTCATTTCTACATATAGGCTTTAACGCTAGTGGAAGGTCAAGAATTTGGAGAAAATATATGCTACATGAAAGTAAATATACTGTTGTTTTACTTCTTTAAATGTGAGATGTGTACCTGTATCGAGCAACAGTTTCATCTTCATTCCTCAGTTGAAGATTTGGAACTAGTTACTTCTAAATATTTCTGGACTTCTATACCCTAAGAAGAGTGCTTGGATAGAGTTTGGATTTAAAGATAAGCAAAATAACTTACTTAAAACAAACAATAAAAAAATAAAAAACAAAAAGCTAATTAAAAGTTAAATCTGAAATTTTTTAAAATAGATTTGAAAATAAAGAATGTTTTTACTTTTAAAAACTATGCTTCTTTGTTATACAAAACAAAGAACTAATTATGTTTATTGACTATACTTTATTGATATTGAATCATGACTGCAGGCACCCAGGCATATAGAGGTCTGTCTAGTAGCGTATAAGCAACATATTGTGTGGGTGGATCTTCTCGTTCAGGACCCGCATGGTACCGTGAGGTGACTCTCTGTATTCCGCTCCTCAGATCGTCCAGAGTGCAGTCAGTGAGGATGGTGGTCACCTCCATTGTGCCATCAGTTAGCATCTTCCCAGAAGCCCTCATCATGTGGAGGGCAAACTCCCCCAAGCAGAAACTCTCCTGCCGCTGGGCTGAGATAGAGGTCTGGGGAAAAGTCAATGAGAAAGATGTTGTGAGGGAGCCCAAAACGTAACCTTGCACAGAATAATTTAGCCTGAAAAGACATAGGAACACGGGTGGCATCAGACACTATTTTCTGAGCCAATTTAGTGAGAGACCGCTCATAAACTGTCTGCAGGGATGAATGTGTTCTAATCCCCTTGATTTTCATCAGGCAATGCGCAATTTCAATTACACATTCAGATTCACGTACCATGCCTTATCGGATGATTTGCTTAAGCGTTATGAGTACAGCACTTAAGGAAGCCTTCATTATGCCATTAGCAGGAAGCTGGGAGCTGTTGTTAATTTCTCTAATTACAGTAGTGGCTTCAATGATAAAACCATGAATCAGTATTCAATTGTAGGTTTTGTGCCAGAGGGAAAATGTGCTAAACACCGGTCACGAGCAGAGCTTTTACTTAATCAGTAGCTGCTAAAGAAAGCACTTTGGTAGAGGTCCCCGTGGTTGACCTTTCACCATGTTTCCCCATAGAAGAGACAAAATTGAGATTCAGGTTCATCTTTGATAGGACATTTCGAATAAAAATAATAAAACACCTGTTTGGGGTCGTTGCTGTAGAGCACCAGTCCCAGAGATTCAATGTTGAAGTTGAACTTCATCGTTTCCAGAGGCTCCTCCACCTTTTCCCTGTGCTCCTTGGGCCTCTCTACACCTTCTAAAGAGACACACAATACAACAGTCACAAAACCTTTCTTTGAAGTCTAGGACTTCATAGGTAACTTGCTGAAAAACATGTTCTAATTCAATTTATAAATACATAAATACATTCTGATAATATATTTTCCTGAAAAAAATGAATTCCCCCCCGGTGATGATTAGTGTTATCTTAAATACAAAAACCTGATTCACCTCATGATGATAATTTCTTTATCACTATCATGTTTCTAATTATGTGCATTATCCTTATGGTAATAATAATAATAATAATTTTGTATGATAATGGAATTATTATCAGGAGGATAATGCCATTAAAAACAATCATCGTAATGATGTCATTACTGTTATTCCTATCATAGTGATTTCAGTGTTCTCTGACCTCTAAGAGGGGAGCTGGTGGTTTTGAGCTGCAGACTGGTTTCCAGTCTCGGGGTAGCAGGGTCGGGGTTGTCCAGCTGCAAGCTGCTGGCCTCTCCCAGGTTCTCCATCAGGATCTTCAGCAGCACTTTAAGGTCTTCTTGACTCAGCGCCACCTACAGGTGGACCACAGGAGACAGAGGAAATGTTGTCGCTCGAGGTGGACTCACACACAATAGCTAGATGATAGCCTCTGGAAAGTAGTCAGTATACTACAATAAAGAAAGAACCATTGGTGATCATACCCTAAGAACACTAAATACAAAGTGTATTCATGGTAACACAATAAGGGAAAAATACTGGAAACAAAAGTTTAATTATGGCCGATGAACTGTAACACAACTAACAATTTTATATTTAGATCAATTGCTGACAGGAGGTTGGCAAAATGGTGAATAGATTGCACATTCACTTCTACCGAACACTGAATGTTGGGTTTGGATTATAATATCTAAGGCTTGGTTTGACTTTGGACCTCTTAGAACTGACTCCGCTGTTGTAGTATAATAATCATCAAATTCTGTGCTACAAGATAGTAAATATCACCCACACATACAACTACTGTACATCTACAGTAAGTAAACTCAGTTTTAACTACAGTTATAAAAACTAGAGGATCACTGCAGTAAAGAACTAAACAAGGTTTACAAGCATACCTTCACTGGCTTAAATGTGGACTGCTTTCGAAAACAAGAAGAGGAGTTTCATTATTTTTTGTAGAAGGATGCCCTTGCTGGACATTGAACTATCTATCTTTTAGAATAACAAATAAATGGTTATGTCCTTAATGGCATAATTTAACATTTTGTAGAAAAACATTGATGCCTAATTAATAATAATAATTTCTGATGATTAACAATGCTTACTCAACACATTAATTACCATATAATCATTCATTTCAAAAATGCAAAAGGAGAAAAAACAAAAACAAAACAATCAATATTCAGTCTAAACCACATACCTTCATGGGCCTGAGGTCTCCATCAATCTCCACAGCCGCCATTTTCTTATACCAGGAAGCAGCCAGGTTCCTCTTAATACTGAGAACCAAGTTGACTGGTTCCAACAGCTCTGTACCAGGCTGGGGCTGGGCAGGATCCATGCTGGTCCTAATGGGACCAATTTTAACTCTGTTGACTAAGAAACCTCTAAACATTCAAGGCATTCAATCTTCTATAGTCTTCATATTCCAACAAAAGTGTTCACTGCTGGGGTGAATTCCCTGGAAACTAGCCCATAAAGTTTAGCTTGGATTTTGGAGAAATATTCCCAAAGGAATACACCTTCACTTGTCTTGTAACACAAAACAATACAGAATGAAGATCTTTAGAAACCAAGAATTCAAACGAACCTGGAGAGTTTGAGCTGCGTTAGCTGGACGTCCATGTTGTCGATGACGGCCGGCAGAGGGCAGCCCTCCACGGGAAGCAGAGAAAAGCTGTTCCCCACTGTAATCAATCCCAGATCCACCACCAGTGCATTGTGGGAGACGGACGACTGGGGGATGATGATGAGCGGGGCTTTCAGCTTGATGTCCATGGAGAGGCGGAAGCTCTTCTGGGCAAAGTCCCTGACGCTGGAAGCCGCCTTCTCTGCTGCCTGTGCCGTGGCAGCGCTCAGGGCTTCCTTGGCTGTCTGGAAGTGGTTGGTGAAGTTCTACACAACACAGAGTGGGTACACATGAGAATTATATTATATCAAATTATTAACTCTTTAAATTATGTGTATGCATGGACTGTTTGTACTCATGACTGCCAGTCTATTTGTCTGACCATTGATCTGCAGAGAAACTTACCAGAAGGGACATGACAAACTTGTGAAGATAGACCACTTGTATGCAGCCGACGTTTAGCTTGACCCTGCCGTCCACCTTAGAAGTGTCAGCGTATCCGGCACCTTCTGTGGCGTTAGGAGTCAGGCTCATAGTGCAGCTAAACACCTCGTCGCCTACTATGGAGATGGCCTGCAGCACAGAAACACATGGTATGGCTTTTATTGATTCACCTCTCAGGGAATACAGAGCCTCTGCATTACTGTTGACAGATTCACATAGAGATTTCACTTCTTTTTTTTTTTTTTTACTTTTTAGCAAATGTGCAAAAAAAAAAACAACTAGCCTTTTTGTGGATACTTTTGGGATCGATGTTGATGACAATGAAATCCCTGAGCCGGGCAGAGAGGTGAATTTGCGGCCCCTGCATCACCAAGGATCCATTTATACCTGAGCATGTCAAAAATGCAGTAGTTAGATTAAAAACAAGTGTAGAAACATGGAACATGCTGCCAATACATGCTATACAGTGGTGTGAAAAAGTGTTTGCCCCCTTCCTGATTTCTTATTTTTTTGCATGTTTGTCACACTTAAATGTTTCAGATCATCAAACAAATTTAAATATTAGTCAAAGACAACACAAGTAAACACAAAATGCAGTTTTTAAATGAAGGTTTTTATTATTAAAGGAGAAAAAAAATCCAAACCTACATGGCCCTGTGTGAAAAAGTGATTGCCCCCTAAACCTAATAACTGGTTGGGCCACCCTTAGCAGCAACAACTGCAATCAAGCGTTTGCGATAACTTGCAATGAGTCTTTTACAGCGCTGTGGAGGAATTTTGGCCCACTCATCTTTGCAGAATTGTTGTAATTCAGCCACATTGGAGGGTTTTCGAGCATGAACCGCCTTTTTAAGGTCATGCCACAGCATCTCAATAGGATTCAGGTCAGGACTTTGACTAGGCCACTCCAAAGTCTCAATTTAGTTTTTCTTCAGCCATTCAGAGGTGGACTTGCTGGTGTGTTTTGGATCATTGTCCTGCTGCAGAACCCAAGTTCGCTTCAGC
>OMKR01000044.1:0-25241 GCA_900302355.1 Cyttopsis rosea
CTTGTGCAAACGAGAGGACACCAACAAAAGCACATGTTTAAGCATTAGTCTCGCGATTCAAGCCATACGGTCACGTTACTCAGTCATTATTAATAACAATAAAAATAAAAAAATACAAAAAATAACTGATAATAATAATACCAGACTCACAAACAGTTTTTACCCACAGGCCATCAGGCTTCTCAACCTGCAACATCTCTAGTCTCCTATGTAAATTAAATGTACATCACCACAACTAAATGTACATATCCACCGGCACTCCTTCACTTTATATTTATATTTATAATGTGCAATAGTCTTGAGTACATTTTAGTTTTAGGTTATTTTTAATCTCATTTGTTATGTACACATATGTTACCCTTGCCCTTACTTGCGATCTCGTTCCCTTATTTGTGACCTCTACTTGCACTGTTTTACTTAAATTCTTTATTTTATCTGTTTGTGCCTACTACGTAGTTGTTGCTTGCCTTGCCCCAAGAATGTCATTCTTCAAAATGACCTTGTGTTGTACTGTACATTTGACTAATAAAACACTTTGAACTTTGAACTATATTAAATAGTTTTATCACAAGTATTGTCAACCTTTTGTCAATATTAGTCGACTTTGAACCAATTCAAACCCATTGAATCCGGTTCAGGAATCAGGTTCCACTTTTTCAATAGAAACTCGAAACATGCAAGCTTTATGGGATATGATATGGTGATAGGGTATTATGGGACATTTGCCAGTTGACTGCTTGTTGAGGCAAAATAAACCATTGCTATATCGTTGCTGTGATTGTTGCTGTGATAATGTTTTATGTGTTTTTACGTCTCTCTTCCAGGCTCCTCTGAGTGCAGAGGAAAGCATTTCGTCCATCCTGTCTGTGATTGGCGGATTGAGTGAAAAGGACCACGGGTCGTTCCTGCACTATACAGGCGATCCGTTGCCATGGTAACCTTCATTTGGACCCGCAAGTACGACAGCATCCGTGTCCGCCGCTAACTGACTGCAAAGTTAAATAGGATGTTTGTATTCTGTTACATTAAAAGTTCACACTGAAAAGATGAATGTACTTAGGGCTTCACAGAATTTACCATTATACACGTAATATATACGCGTAAAATATTTGTATCCATCCTATAAGATTGATAGTATTGTACTTAGTACTTGTTGCTAGGTAGACTTCTCTGAAGTTTGAATGTACTTCCTGCACTAAGAGCTACTTTACTGTTACTGTATAAAGTGAAAGCTTGACCTAAAGAAATGTTATTTTATGTCTATATCCTATCGATGATGGTAACCTAATATGCAATAAATAAGTTACTTGAGAATACTGCTTAGTTTCTGTGTGTGTGTGCATGTGTGTGTGTGTGCTGAGGAGCGGACAAGGAAGTGGGAAGACAGGTCTAGGGAAAAAAAAAAAAGACTTTCCTCATTCTTTGAGCAGGTTAGTCTGAGTTCTGCAACATTGTTTAGGACAACAATGTGCCGACGGCGGAGGTTTTATAGTGTTCCCAGGTCAAACAAAAAGCAACTTTCGGCACATCCGAGAAAGTGCAGTGAATTCTCTAGCGTCGAAGCGTCTTATCTGGTTCAGGCAGAAGTACCTCTCCAGCTGATTTGGGTACATTGGAATAATGTGCGGAGTTGGCAGCAGCTGTGCAAATACCATGTCCTGGCAGCCGGCCACCCTGCCCTGCTGATCATTTTTACACACACAGCTATAAGAAAAAATGGAAAATGTAGCTTTGACAGAGATGCGCCGTCAAAACACACTGACTGGAAGTAGAATCTCCCATAGTTATAGGTAATTAGTGCGTGTAGCTCGCTTGCCAAACGGGTGTTTTTGCAATCTGATGTTTTGATGCTTTCATCACTGGGAGAACGCTGTCAGTGGAAGAGGAGGCGTGGCAGATTCTTGGCCTATGGAGACGTCACTTGAATCTAAGCCGACCAGTTTACCCAGAAATGTATGAAGGGCATCATGTTCTGTGTGTGTGTGTGCACATACAGGAAGCAGCTATGTGAGTTAGTAGAGACGGTGTGAGTGTGTGACCGAGACGGGAATAAGGCGCTGGGTTACCGGCATCATTTCCGACCCAACAGGATTATGTCTACGAAGTAGAGACGTGCAGGCTGCCGATGGAGTTTTGAGAATTTATTAGGAGGTAAGCTTTTAAACCCCATCGTTTCCGTTTTCTTGATCTCAGACATTTCTAAAACCGCTTGAGAAAGGGTTAGTCCCACGACAACGAACGACTGGAATACACCAAACAGAAGGAAATGACTCACGCTTTTTCTATTTCTTTCTTTCTTGTGATATCTGCCATCTAGATATCAAACATTTTGTTTTAAAAGAAACAAATGAGATGTCCTCCGTCCAAAAAAAAATTATCTGCGTTTCATGTTCCTCATTCTTATGCCATAGCAGTGTCTTTATTTGCACTCGAAGCTCTCCGAGGCCCGTAGAACCAAACCTAATAACCAGTAAGACTAAAATTAAAAGACCAGCGTGCTACATCTAAACGTTTATTACAATAGGAGGACAATAGTGCCTTTGTGTCTTGTATCGGCCTGAGATATGTTCTTGTTTTGCATGCTCTGGAATAAGAACAGGATGTGCTATTTGATTGGACAGCTCCTGTGAGTGATAAGAGTGTTCTCGGTGGAAGTGCTCATGCTGTTTCTTAGCTCTGTTGTATGCTGTTGTTATTAGTTGAAGGTGTTTGAAGAGCTGCTTTGCTGCGTAGGTGACAGAGACGCTCCTCCCTATTTGGCTATCTACCGTGTCATGTGTATCTTCTTCCTGCCTCGCGTAAGTATGTAGGATACATGGAGGAGAGTCATGCTGATGCTGGACGACTATCCCGTCTCTCCGGAGCTGGCCGCCGCCGTCGGAGAGCTCAGGATTCCCTTCTCGGACATGGTCAAGTACAGCATTCTGGGCGTCTCCGTGATGCTGCTGCTGGTGGCCGTCACCCTCCTCCTGTGGGAGGTGTGCAGACGCTGCACGCAGGGACGCGTTACACAAGATACCGGTGAGTACCAGTAAACAGAGTGAATTCAAATGAATTGGAGTAGATACAATGCACAACACATAGCTATGGACATGCAACACATGTGGCTTTTGTTTTACATCATAGTCAGAGGTAACCTCCTCTATGCTGATGGCGATTCCCGGACGCCGGCAAACTACTCAGGGGTGCCGCAAACTAAGGTAAGGCGCGAGATATAAAGTATATGAAGCAGAAAAACAAGGATCGAGCTCTCTGGAAGGAGTTTAGGTTCCCAGTTTCTCCTTTTATAGGATATTTTAAGTATTATATGTCTGTCTGTTTCTACCGGGAAGACATTTAAACATTTAAAGCAGTACTCCACGAGGGTACAAGTTTAATCATAGCAGCCAGTTAATCAAGTGTTTGAAGCAGCTAATATGAGTCTATGAACGTTAAGCTTTTACTTATATTTGGTTCCATGTGTACTTTAGGAGTCAGGTTTAGTCTTGTACAGAGCCTAAACAAACACTTGGCGATGTGTGAGTGCGCATTTGTGACCGTCACGGATGGAGGACATTTAAAGAGTTAACTCCAGTCACGGGTTTGAGTCAAATTAAAACAAGCCGGACTGGATTTGTCGCCGGGTCTTTTTGATGTTAACAATGAAAATAATTAAACAAATGAATAGATGAGAAGCATACAGTTCAACTTCGGGTTAAAACCTAGGTGGCGGATATCAGCACGGAGGCCCACAGATGTGGTGGCTGTCTTTCCTCAGGATCGTTTCCCTATTCGGAGGGAGCCACAGAGCAGCTGGAGGAGCAGGCCAACCATCAGAAGGTAAAAAGGTAGAAATGGCTAAAAGGCAGTTCAAGTGTCTTGTGTAGAAAATACTTCTGGGGTTCTAGGTGATACATACAAGAAAGACTATATACTATCCACAATTACCCTCCAGGGATTAATAAAATATCTGCATACAGTACCTACCTACCTACCCACAAATACAACCTAAGACTACAAATGGACTAAGACAGCCTTTTGGCCTGTGAGGGACCAGAACCCAAAGTCAAGTGTTGTCACATGAGTCACATGTTGGTCCAGTTATTACAAGCAAACAAAGAAAGAAATTTGAAGTTGGACTAACTCCCGTCCCGTCTCCGCTGCAGGTCCAGGGGTCGCTGTGTTTCTCGCTGTACTACGACCAGATGCAGTCTCGCCTTGTGGTGTCTGTGCTGCAGGCGGAGGGTCTGCGAGGGAGGAGCGACCCGCGCAGCCTCCACCCCTTCGTCAGTCTGAGACTGTTGTGGACGGAGCTAGAGGACGAGAAAGCGGAGAGGTTTGTGAACGAGGAGGTAATTTGACACACCATTCAAACAAGCTTTACCGACAGTTTACCAAAACATTGTCACAATCCCTAAAGTTCGTATATTAGATGGTAGGGCCGGGCAATACAGCCATATAACATAACGAGACTAGATATTGTCTGGGATTTTGGTTATCGTAGTATTGTAATAAAGTTAAATGTTGTCTTAAAGGCTGCATTACCGTAAATTGGTGTGATTTTCGGAACTTCTTCAATTGTTCTAGCTGTTCCAATCAAAGCATCTACCTGCTTGGTCCTCTTGGTACCTCTTGTGTGTAAAAGCACCAATAGTCATCCCCAAAATATTGTCAAATAATCGCTATCGAGGTATTTGGTCAAACATATTGTGATATCTGTTTGGATTTTGTCAATATTGGCCAGCCCTACCAGATGACTAAAAAAGCAAGGGTCCGTACAGTAAAGCTCTTTTTGTATTACGTCGTGATCCCTGTAGGCTGATGGGAAGGCCTGTGCGATGAGCACCGTGCTGCAGGAGTGGCGTACACGCATTGTGAAGAACAGCTGCAACCCATTGTTTGGAGACCAGTTCAGCTGCAGCCTGCGGCAGGAAGCGGACCTGCAGCACGTCACGCTCAGGATGGAGGTACGGCAGTAGATTCAAACTCCCACTGTTCCACTCTCATAGAATATAGAAATGAAAACCACATCTGTGTGTGTGTGTCTCAGGTTAAGGACTTTGATAAGTTCTCCAGACACGTGATCCTAGGAGAGGTGAGGGTTTCAGTGGGGCACTTGAAGATCTTCTATCCTCTAGAACTACAAGAAGATCTGCAGACACCTCAGAAGGTGGAGGATGCAAGCACAACGACACACACTCCCACCCTCTCAAACATGTATATCATATATGGAAACAGATACTTCTGCTCATTATTTCTGTATGTCTCCGTACATATACACAATAGGATCTTGTAGGGCAGGTGCTTCTCTCCCTGAAGTTTCTACCAACTGCTCAGAGACTTGAAGTTGGACTGCTCAAGATCCTAATGCTGCCAAAGCAGACACGTTCAAATATTGGTAAATAAAACACATGTAGTTGACAGCTGTTGCACCGTTCATACTGGCAAATGTATTCAATGTATTATATCAATGACGCTCCTCGCTGTCGGATGCCCTGTACAGCCCTGTACTCCAGGATCTGCGTGCAGTGCAACCAGTGCAAGCTACGGCACCAGAAAACCTCTGCTGTTGCCCGATGCCAGGTGACCGTGTTCAATCAGGTCCTCATGTTCCCCCTACCGGGGTGTCCCGTGGAGGATTGTAAGATTGTGGTCTCCGTGTACGAGACCAACACATCTGGGAAGTTTAAGAATCTTGTTGGCCAGCTGACCGTGGGGAAGGACAGGACATCCGAGGACCAGCACTGGAGTCTGATGATGCGCTCAGTCCGCCAGCCAATAGCGAGGTGGCACCCGCTGCTAATCTGAGCCACGGCTTTTAGACGAGGGTATGGCTATTCCATCCAAAGACAATGGAAGATACCAAAGCTCACTGGGAAGAAGAGGGTGTGGAACTAATGCTACCCGAGTTTGGGGTTTGTGTGGGACCCCTCATGGTGGTCTCCCATATTGAGAAAAATATGTGCAATCACAGCAGCTTGCATTATAGATGTATTCAAATGTAATGATGTTCGAAAGTTGGAACATTGTCATGTTAAAGCAGAAATATATCAACATAGACTTGAGACTTTGGATGTACTTGGGATGTATAGGTACACCAATTACAAACAAACTAGAAATATGCACAACGCAACAATGATTCCTACGTAAATGTCTCTGAATGAAGCAAGTAAGATATGGAAAATATGGAAAATTATATTCATAAGTATGTATTAATTAGTGTATAATCCTATGAAAATAAGAATCGTTGTGTTTATATCTCTATGGGGGTTGGAGCCCCTTCCATGGACGCCGCAGTGTTGCACCGCCATGTTGCTACAGTAGTCCAGAACTTGAATCCTGTTTACTAAATAAAAGCTGCAAATTGCATGATTTGGAGAATAAATAAATAAAAAGTTGTCTAAATTGTTTCAGCTTATGTAGTTTCAAACCCATCGTTTTCCATATTCGCTGTGAGGTTTCCTCCCATTACCTCTGCTTTTATGTTATTTCACAAGATAGAAAGTGGCCCTGTGTGCACGTGTGTGTGTACTATGTTAGAACCAACAGTTTATGAAATATCCAAAATTTAGCCCAAGAGCCTTCCTTTGGGAAAATAGTGCGGCAAAGAAATCCAGTCGTCATGGAAACACATGTAAACATATTGTGGGAATTCCCCAAATAGCTCCGCCCTTCGTGACATTCTCCATATAAAGCTCCTCCTATAAAGCCGAGCGTTTGGCGGTCCTGCCGTCAGTTTACGCCAAACAGGAGGAAGACACATATGTATGACACACGCATATCACACGCAGACACAGGACCATCACACTTTTACAATTTCACCGGGAATTGTAATGACTTGTGCAGTGCCCGTTCAAAACATGCCTGTTCAGAACGGGCTAATAAGGACAGAGGACCTTGCCTCCCTCCCGCCCTTCCTCCCTTCATTCTTCTATCCTTCTCTCCTTCCTTCCTTCCTTCCGTCCTTCCATCCTTCCTCACTCCCCCCTTCTTCCTCCTTCCATGCTTCCTGCCGTTGCTCCTCCCTTTCTTCCTTCTTTGTGACATACTTCCGGATTCCACATTCATGAATTAGGAACGCTGATAAAAACTAAAGTTTATTAATATTACGCGTGTTGCGTGTCCAAATTGCACCAAATTCGACACTGTACGTCCAGCAATACACCCGCCAAGTGTGAAGTAGATCAGATGAATGGTTGTCGAAGGACATACTGTACAGACAGACACATACAGACAGAGATTCCTTCCTTTATTAGATAACGAGACAACTCCTGGTGAAATTGCACACTTTTACAATGCGATGCTGGCATCGCTGCACATTTCAAATTTTTGGATTTAAATCAAATTCCATTCCATTACCACCCTCCTCTTGCTGTTAATCTCATCCCACACAAAAAGTTCAATATTTCGTAAACTCTTGGCGAAATGTAACAGCAACCCGATCAGAATCGAGTCGGTAGTTTTTTTTAATATATTTCATGGCTATGTGGCTCGAAAACTTTATTGGCTATAGTTACTATTTTTTCCTCATATTCTTATTGTTATAGCCTCCAACTATCTGGGGAATTCTCCTAATATGACTTTCCATGATGACGCGTTTTCTTTGCTGCCTTTAAATTTCCCATAGGAAACCTTTTAGGCAAAGTTTTGGCACAAAAAAGGAATATGGAATATTTCTTAAATATTACACACAATTGGCATCAAGCCACTCATTGCGTTATATATTTTGCGTGTATGTGGCGTGAAAATGGTGGGAGGTGTAGCACAGCAAAATGTGGCGATAATATGTGCAGTGAACTGTGGAGCTGCCAGCTTACTGAATTGTACGAGCAATAATAGAAAGTGTGTGGCGCTGATTTACTCATACCATTGTCAGGGTTGTCATGGCAACATGAAATTCTGAAGAAGAATATTACAATTGGATGCGAGCTGCTGTTTAAACACAAGATGATCTACTTCAGATGAACTTTGATGGCAGAAGAGGAACAGAAGAACTTGAATGCAGAATAGGAATAACATAACTTCTTGTCAAGCAAGGCATGTACATTGTTATCTAGAGTGGATGTAGTAAGAGTGAATAATAATAACAATTTCATATATCCATATATAAGCACTCTACTCCTGATCGAGCTGGTCATTTTGATATATTTTATGTCAGTGGCTCAAAAACTGTGGGACGAGTACTTCAGCCCCGAATTGTCTAGTTTAGAATTCTGCCGTAATAATGTCCCGTTGTTGTAATAGATCTGCCCCCATTATAACAGGTTCAGATCTGAGCCTTCACTTCACACAACCTTTCCTAGAGAACAGACAGATGACGAAACGGACAACAGACAACGAAACGGAAAAACACAAGACAGCGAAAATGACCGCCAGTGACTTTGTTGACCTTATGGCCTCCCTGTACGTCGGGGATCTGCACCCTGATGTAACAGAGGGCATTCTGTATGAGAAATTCAGCCTCGCCGGAGAAATCCACTCCATTCGCGTGTGCCGGGACAGAATCACTTTGCAATCCCTGGGATATGCTTATGTTAACTTCCGGGAGCAAGCCGATGGTAAGTGACCAAGTAATGGTGTAGTTAAAGGGCTTTCATTTTTATGAATTACTACATTTTAAGATTGGAATCAAATTATAATATCAAACTGCCATTTCAAAACCTAATTTTAACTTTTTATGCAGAGTTTCCTCTGTAAGCAAGCATGAATTAAAACAGAATTTAGACTAAATGACCCTGACTCTTGTCCGTTTCTGCTTCCTCTCCGTTCAGCTGAGCATGCACTGGACACCATGAACTTTGATGTGGTCAAGGAGCGACCAGTTCGTATTATGTGGAGCCAGCGTGACCCCTCACTCAGAGAGAGTGGTGTCGGAAACCTCTTCATAAAAAACCTGGAGAAGTCCATCGACAGCGAGGCCTTGTATAATACCTTCTCTGCTTTTGGAAACATCTTGTCCTGCAAGGTAAAGGAACATGGGTGAATTCTTTACTGACTACGACTATTGTGGGTCTAGGCCAGAATGAATATGTCTTGGTCCCCAGATGTGTCACTCTATACAGTACAGTTGACCATGACTTCTATTCATGATTGCGGAGTAGGGAGGAGGGAACAGTAAAAGAGAGGACTGAACTACGTCAGGGATATTGGGAAAGAAATAAACTTCACTGAACTTGTCAGTGCTGTTACACTAACTTCTGTTGACTTCAGTAACAGAAACTAAACTTGCAATTGTCAGGTTGAAATGTTTTTGACTTTGACCATGTCAATACTATAAGGTTGTAAAATGGCAAATTGTCTCTCACAATCCCCATTGTCATTCCTGATGCCCCATGTCTGTCAGATCAGATCCAAAGCTTTTCATGAAAAACAGTACTAAAGTTTCACTACATTGGTTTTGAGTGTGAGGCTTTTTGTTTTGCATTCGTCTCCTTTCATCAAGGTGGTCTATGACGAGAATGGCTCTAAAGGCTACGGGTTTGTGCACTTTGAGACTCAGGAAGCAGCAGAACAAGCCATTGAAAGATTGAATGGCATGCTGTTCAATGACCAAAAAGTGTGAGTGTGTGTACTAACTAAAATGTTGTCTTTGACTCGTTATGAAATAACATGTAGCAGTTTTAGAAAGGTCAGACGTACCTCTCTAAAGTTATGAATTGGAGAGTTTTGTACAAGCTTATGTTTTGAAAGTTGCATTTTGACTCTGCCACTTTTGGCAGTCTGTCCCAAAACTTTGAAACCACAAGGTGATGGATTTTTCCTCACAAAAGGCCAAGAAAATGTAAATAATTAAAAATGTTTCCAAACATTTTGGATATACATTTGAACATACAAACATTGTGGATACCAAATGAGGATGATTTCAATTTCTATACCTCAAGATGTATAATTATGTTGATAATTGTCCTGTATAATGTAGTTTTATAGGTTGCTTCAAAACTCGCAAAGAACGTGAGGCTGAGCTGGGTGCCCAGTTTACAAATGTCTACATTAAGGGCTTTGGAGAAGACATTGACAATGAGAAGCTGAAGGAAGTCTTCAGCAATTACGGTTAGTTTAACGCACAAGCATTTCATATGGTCCAAAGTAAACGAAAATCCAATGATGCAGAAAATGAAATAAATATATGAAATTAATTATTTTCCCTTTTCAGGAAACACCATAAGTACCTGTGTCATGACCAACAACAGTGGCAAGTCCCGTGGCTTCGGGTTTGCCAGCTTTGAGAGTCATGAATATGCGCAGAAGGTGAATGAATGAGCAAAATGTTGTACAAGTTGACTGAATGTCAGCTTTTGCTATGTATGAAGATTGGTCAGGCAACCTCCAGCCAATTTCATGTCAAGCTTTCACACTTGAAGTTTTTGCTAAATTGGGATGTACTGTAGTTAGTCATTGCATGTCACACATTAGCAACACCATAGACACTAGTGACAGACCAAGCAGATTCCCAAAGACACAGACACTACTAGTGGTGTACTACTAGTACTACTAGTGGTGTCCAGTGAACACGGATTGACTACTCAAACTGGTTGGAGGATCTTTTTCTTTCACCCTCTCCTGAAAATTATGAGAAAATTGACTCAATCAGTGGATGTGTTGTCAAAGAGCTGTGATAATCATGCTTCACTTTTTTCCCGGGTGTGTCATAGAAAACCACCAAACCAACCAATTGCAAAATGCACAAAACATACTGGAGGTGACCATTTAATAACTTCATCATCAACAGCAGAATACCCCTATGTTGGAAGCCATGGCTGCATTTCTTAATTCCAAGGAATAGTTGTACAGGTAGTTAATGAAAACACAATCTCAATCTCTTAGGCAGTAGATGATTTGAATGGCAAGGAGTTGAATGGCAAGCGGATCTACGTGGGTCGCGCTCTGAAAAAAGTTGAGCGACAGGTTCACCTCAAGCCCAAACTTGTGCCAAACAGTTGCCACCAGCCTGCACCTCCACCTGGCTCCATCATGGCATCAACACCCCAGGCCCAGAATCACCCAGCCACTGAGCAGAGGGTGCAGCTCTGCCCCAGCCCGCAAGAGGCTGCACAAGGCATTCGCCCACAAGGTTAGTCACTCTGAGCACAGGCTCACAGTAGTAGATCAAGTTTAGAGTGTTTTGGTAATCACTCTGCAGACATTTTTATTTAATTTAAATTCAGTAGTTTCTCAAGATTAAGCATCCCCCAAAAAATGTGTTCTTAAGGTGACTTCAATAAGGTGTTATCTTCTCTTATTTAATCTTTATTGTCACTTGCCTTCTGTCTACCACAGCTCCGACCAAGAGCCCCTGGTCAGCCACCACAGATGCTGCTACAGCTGCCCCAGTGCATGGAGTCCCTCAGGACAGGTACGCTGCGGGGGACCAAAATCCCCAACAGCGCATGAGCGCAGGGTCCCAGGTCCCAATGCAGCAGGTACAATATCATGTTATGAATTAGATTTTATATGTATAACCTTTGATACACTTTTACACAAAAATGCCAAGTTGGCCAATAGATATTACTTATAGCACTGAATTGTTGCTTGATTTACAAAATGTGTTATTTGTAAGACCCTTAAAAGACTAATTTCTACCCTTTACTTGAGACAGAATTTAAACAAACAGTTTTCTGTATCTTTGTTTGTTTGTCTGTTTGTTTGTTTGTCTGTATCGACCCCCCCCCACCTCTTGAGCGCAGGGCCAGCAGCCCCTGACTGCCGCCATGTTGGCTGCTGTTCCACCGCAGGAAGAGAACCTGGGTAAGATTTCTGTCAACACACACCCACTACCTTAGACGGCGGTAACCCCAACATAACCAAGCTTACTCAACCAACTCCGCACCATGCTTGGAATATTCTTTAGACTGTTCAAAGTCATTCACTCCTCGCTATATAGTAACATCGATGACAGTTTGCTACAAAACATTTTCCTGCTGTTCAACCCTTTTTACATTTGCACTGCTGTAATGACATTACAACTTTCATTTAAACCAAATTCTTTGACGAATTTGCAGATTCTACAGGTGATGCTGTCAAGCCCACAGACGGTAACTTCCAGGATGTGACCATAAATCTGACCGCTTTCACACACGAGGAATGCCATGCTGCCACTTTTGCCTCAAACAACAAGACAGAGCTGAATATGATTAGAGATGTGATGGATGCAAGCACTGATGAAAAGAATGGATCTTCCATTGCACCTGATCCAGTGACGATGAGTCACAGTGCACTGGTTTGCACTGGTAAGTCTTCTACCTAGATCGTTACTGAAGGCTCCGGCACTGTTCAGGCGACAATGACAAAAGGACGCCAGCAGATGGTACAAATATCACATGGTTGTTTGCATCACAGGTAGCGTCATGGTTGAAAGGCATTGTGGGACCGGAGTTCAACTTTCTATTTCCGGTTCATTCAACAATAACAACAAGAACTAACATCGCCGTGCAAAATGAAGGCAGCAAAAGGCAACACTGCGGAACTTGGGCGAGGATATCCTCATCTGTGTGATGTAGCGAGAAGGGAAGAAGTCTCCAAGAAGTTGGGTGTAAAAGACACCTCACTGCTAAATAAAAGTGGCAAAAATCTATGTGATAAATTCATACCATCACATACAATTTTTTAAGTACTTGTTTTTACACAAACATGCCAAAGTGAATTTATTTCCTATTTTCACTATCAATAAATGACATTCTGTGAAATACATTGTTTGACTTATTTCACTTGCCTCTTTAAATTTACTATACCATACAAACACTGGTATCGCTGGTATACCAATGCAGCAGCAGGAGTTGATTATATTGTCACAATATAGTAACCCTCCCCCTCTCCCCAGTGGCACAGAGCAAAATAACAGTTTGTATAAGTTCATATTGAGTATATCAACAATGATGTCTGTGGACACGTTGTTCTCGCTGTCATTGTCGCTTGAACTGTGCCAGAGCCTTAACGTGGAGGCTGATTGTCTTCTATTACCTTACATAACTCGTGCCTCTCTGTACATGGATTGATTTACTAACTGATATTTTGTTGCTTAATTTCAGAGGTCAAGATGAAGACCAAAAAAAGAGGTGCAAAAAACATATTCAGAAAGTTTGTGAGGTCTATGGTGCTGAACATGCTGTAATGCTGAAACCGCTACGCCAACCTCACAATAATTGAGAATCGATGTTTTATTTTTGCTGTTGCAAGGTCAACTACAACTAGAATCAAAACTATTAGCAGCTCAAAAAGGAGGGAAGTAAATCTGCTGATGTATTGTTTGTTTGGAAACGAGTTCTCTGGGAGCTTACTATATGTTTGACCTCATGATTTGGCAGAACTGCTTCAAGAGTTAACACTGTACTCCAACTTTTGTACAGGAAAAAATTGCCTTTTTATTGACTTAACCGGTTGCATAATAGAAAAGAATGTTATGTTCTTCAGTAATTCAATTGTTGACATTGAGAAACTCAAACTGGGTCTACTGTATTTCCACAATTTAATATAGATAATTCCATAATTCTATAATTTCATGCCTCTATCAGAAAAGTACATTGTATGTGTATAGCATATTTCAGATGTTTTCTTTCTTGAGATTCTCTTGATGCTTTAAATTGTGGATCTTTACAGGATGAGTAGTCAAGGTCACATAAGTTTGTCTGTCTTGAAGCAAAACTATCTTCCTGCTATGTTAAATGACAATTTAACAAGACACAGTGTAGTACAAAAAGATTAACTTGGCTAGAATTTAACTGTACCACGTGAATTTATTATTTGTTCTGTTTTTACCATTTCCATCAACTTTCCATAATTTAATATTTTTCCTGAGTTTTCTCATATACAAATGCCCTACCCTTCCACCCTGACCCTACCCTTCCACCCCTGTGTGCAGGGGTGGTTTCCAAAAAATGTTATGATGACTACACTTGCACTGTCTACCCTTACAGTATTTATACTTCCCCCATTACTGTGTGAGTCCCTGTATAAAAGGAGAAGCCCACTTTGATCCCTTTGAGGTGTTTGATAGTGGAAAATAAAAGTAGCCTCAACTAAAGGAGTTTCCTGGTATTGCTATAACACAACACACAGAGAACAATGATTCACATCGGTTTTTGGGGCACTACACTATCACCTCTATTCCATCTCATTAACCCACATTCAAATTCTATCTTTTATATTGGTCTAATATTGGTAGTTTTTAATAGAATCATAATTTTATAGAATTATCATTTTATTGGTCTCACAGGCGCTAATGCACTTAACGCACGCATGCAGTGAATGGTGACCTGAACACACACACACACAGGGAATGGTGACTGGAGAATTTTGGCTTCTGCATTTCTCCGAGCTGTCCTTCCTCCAGGGGCAGCTAGGAGCAGTGGGCAGCCTTCACTTCATCTCATCATAGTCAGGACAGGAATGTGTACTGTGTGTTTTTAATTGGGGTCCTTTTTATGTTGGAGGAGACCCATGTGAGCGATGGAACCAGAAACAAGTGGCAATGCTTCCCGTTTTGTTTGAGAAGAGTGGTCGGTGAGAGAACAATTAAGGGAATGTCTAATGAATGGAATTTAAGAGGGGTAGAAAAGGGTCGAGGTAAGAGTCGAAAAGGAACCAGAATTAGAAGTGGCATACCGTCTGGTTGGTTCGCTGTGTCTAAGGGTGAAAACGAGGAAGTTGTGATTATGGACGTCAAGTCAAGTTTATTTATACAGCCATTTATCACAATACAGTCTCAAAGGGCTACACAAACCCACATTTCACATAGAATCAACGGCCTCCCCTAGTCTGAACCCCCATCCGGGCCAGGAAAAACTCCCAGAAAAACCCTTTGGGAAAAAAAGGAAGAAACCTTGGGAAGGGTGCACAGAAGGAGGAATCCCCCTTCCTGGATGACCAGGCTGTAATAGAAGGTGAGTGGGCAACATTAAAAATATAATATGACAAATCATAGGTTATTGTATTTCTATACTATGCAATGTTAAAGCGAGACAGTGCAAGAGTTACTTGCAGAGCGCCGCAGGTACTCAAATATAGCTAAAAAATTTTTGCTGAGTTACTTTGGGTAATAATACAGTTATCAAAGTTCAGAGTGGCATCCTTAAACAGGTGCCTGTGTCTGGCAGGACCAATAACCAGCATCTCAGTTTTCTCAAGAGTCAAGACATCCACTGTTTAATTTCAGCAAGACACGCCTCTAGAGCAAGTAGTAGGTCAGAGCGCTTGGAAGGAAGTCGAGGTCCGGTTGTTGGAGCCCTTTGAGGAGCATGGGAATGTGGACATGGTTAAATGGGGAGGATGGAGCGCCTGTTAAGTATTGAATACTACAGAGGGTACATTATGATTGAATGGTGGAAATGCGAATAGCGCTAACTTTTCTTTAATGGGAAATTCAATTGTATTCTCATAATAAAACATTGACTATTAAATAACTTTTCTCTCTCACTCAAACAAATCTCAAAATAGAAAAGTGCTAAAGTGCTCCAGGGGACAGGACAGCTTTTTTGTACAAATAAAATCCAGCTCCGCAGCGATCAGAGCTGAGATAGCTTCTGAAAAAATTCCTGCCCACCTTCTCACGGCCCAGTGGCAAATGCCCCGCACCCCGCCACCGGTCCGCGTCCTTTGTATTGGAAAAATAGCGACCGTAAATGTAAAAAAAACAAGTTGCTTGTCAGATTTTTGTAACAAGCAACCATATTTCTTTAAACGAGCACAAAAATACACAATCTGCGACCCGTCACCTTTTCAAGTGACTCTCCCTCTGCGCTCTGGCAGGGTTGCACAGAGAGTGTGTGAGAGGAGAGATGCAAACACTGGCACTGCTTTACGGGAGATGTATTTTAACGCAACATCAAACTATCGATATAAACAGTATTGTCTGATCCGATATCTTGTTGTAGAAAGTTGGTATACCGCCCAGTCCTAGCATGACGTGAACCATCGTGCAGCGCATATGCGTGTAAATTTGACCGGCACAGAATCGGATATATCGGTCACTGGTCATGGTCTTTCAAGCTGAAAACCGGCCGATTCCAGTCACCGGCCGATCGATCAGTGAGTCTCTAATATTGTATCCTGCTATATCCTCTCTCCTCTTCTTGTGTCTTCTTCCCTCCTCCGTTGGCCAACTTTTTCAGAGCCTAAATTGTCTAGTTTAGAATACTGCCGTAATGATGTCACAATGCTGTAATAGAATCTGACTCCACTATAAGAGGTTCGGACCTGAGCTAGTAAACAAGGGTTGTCAAGGTTGAGGACGGCAGCAGGAGCTGAATGTCAGTCGCACAAACATACACACATGTACACACACACACACACACACACAGACACACTCAACCAGTTACAGAAAAGGGTGGTAATGCAATATAAAAATTGGATGTGAGCCACCACAAGAAGAATTAAATCTCACTTGACACAACTTTTCCTCGAGAAAGGTCAACAAAACAGACAATAGACAATGAAAATGACCTCTAGAGATTACATTAACCCTATGGCCTCCCTGTACGTCGGGGATTTGCATCACGATGTAACAGAGGGCATGCTGTATGAGAAATTCAGCCCTGCTGGAGCCATCCACTCCATTCGTTTGTGTCGGGACAGGATCACTTGGCAATCCCTGGGATATGCTTATGTTAACTTCCAGCAGCAAGCCGATGGTAAGTGACCAATTAGATATTGACTAAAATTGTAGTTAAATGGCTGCCCTTTGAGACTTGATTTAGACAATGTATTTTAGCTGTCCACAAATGGGAAGATGACTGATAATAACCATTTGTTCTCCCTTCAGCTGAGCGTGCACTGGACACAATGAACTTTGATGTGATCAAGGGGCGACCAGTTCGTATTATGTGGAGCCAGCATGACTCACTCAGAGAGAGTGGTCTCGGTAACCTCTTCATAAAAAACCTTGAGAAGTCTATCGACAGCCAGGCCCTGTATAATATCTTCTCTGTTTTTGGAAACATCTTGTCCTGCAAGGTAGAGGACCGTGGGTATTTTTTCCTGGGTAAAACTTTTGGGTCTAAGCCAGGATGGGGAATCCTTTTCCTTTTTAAGGGCAAATTAATAATTACTTATATTACTACAGACTACCATGAACAAATATATTAATTCCAAACACATATGTGTCCTATCATAGCTGATTGGATCATTTGAATATAAAAATTTAAGATTTATTACTATTAAAAGGTGTAATTTTGTTAATAATAATATAATGTACGACAAGCTACTTTTTAAAAACAGAAAAAATACATAGGCTATACTATATGTAGGAAATACCCAGTGGGCCATTTGATGTTGACTGGAGGGCCGTAATAGGCCCATGGGCTGGTGGTTAATTCTAGCACAATGGTTTCTATTGTTCAAGATTCACCCAAGTCAGACTAGGCAATCAACCATTGATGGATGTCCTGGTCGCCAGATGTGGCAACCCTATACATTTGGCCATGACTTCTATCCACAACTGGGGAGGATTAAACAGTAAATGAGATTGGGAAGGAAATACATTTTGCTGAACTTCAAAAAGATTCTAATGGGCTAAACTTTCCATTGTCCAGTTGTTGCGTCTTTGACCATGTCATTCCCATTGTCATTCCCGATGTCCCATGTTTGTCAAAGCAGATCCAAATTGGACAGATTTCACGTATTCTGAGAAATGATGAAGGGTTTTTCTTTATTTTTTGGCAAGTCATAGAATGATTTGATTTAAACTCTGAAGCCTTTAATGAAAAATGTTATTGAGTGCGTTACTAAAGTATCACTACATTGGTTTTGCACAAGTGTGAGGCTTATGTTTCTTCAAGGTGGTCTGTGATGAGAATGGCTCTAAAGGCTACGGGTTTGTGCACTTTGAGACTCAGGACGCAGCAGAACGAGCCATTGAAAGATTGAATGGCATGCTGTTCAATGACCAAAAAGTGTGAGTGTGTACTAACTAAAACCTGTTGTCTTTGACTGAAATTACATGAAACTCTTTCAAAATGTTCACAATGACACAACTTCACATCCCTCTCTACAGTTATGAATTGAATTCTGTACAAGCTTATTTTTTGAAAGTTGCATTTTGACACTGCCACTTTTGGCAGTGTGCCACAAAATGAACTTTGAAACGACAACTCAATGAGTTATACTGTATGCACAGCTTGTGTTTGGAATTTTTTCATACTAATGACATAATTCTAAAGGATCTTGTACAAACCAAGAAAATGGATGTTTCTGAACATTTTGGATCTACATTTGAATATCCAAATAGTGATGCAATTGCTACAAACAAACATTTCAAAAGACTCAGGCATTCACTGACTCTCAACTTGCGAACAAAAAGAGCCTCAAGCAGCCCAGCAATGTTGCCAACCAGATCCTTAAATTTCCATTCAGTGAGTGGACAAGCAAAAGAGAGAGTGGGAGAAAGAGTGAGTCGTGAGATGAAAATAATTACTGAAAATTATTGTATGACTCATTTGCATTTTTCATTCCACTAAAATGACTAATTGTGGTATAATTAAACCATTCCTGTGAGAATTCCATTCACAACTCCAAGCCGACCGATTATTCTAACTCGTTCACCGGAAGTCCTCGCTCATTTGCATTATACAACGAACAGTCATGAAATTGAACACATCTTTTTTACGGAGTCACTCGTCAAGAGCCAAGTCTCAAAAAAGAACCGAACATTTCATCACTACATATCAATGAAAGGATTCTCTCCATTTTTATGCCTCAAGATGTTAATTAATACTTTATTTTTGTTTGTTTATTAATGTTGATAATTGTCCTGTCCTATTGTAGATTTATAGGTCACTTCAAAACTCGCAAAGAACGTGAGGCTGAGTTGGGTGCTCAGTTTACAAATGTCTACATTAATGGCTTTGGAGAAGACATGGACGATGAGAAGCTGAGGGAAGTCTTCAGCAAATTCGGTTAGGTTAATGCTTCTTGTATGGTCCAAAAAACATTTTCTGCATGAAAGGAGATGATGTAATATTCAAGATGGAAGTTTCATAAAATCCAATCATTAAACTGATTTTCCTTTTCAGGAAACACAATAAGTACCCGTGTCATGACCAACAACAGTGGCAGGTCCCGTGGCTTTGGCTTTGCCAGATTTGAGAGGCATGAAGATGCGCAAAGGGTGAGGAATGAGTGAGCAATATGTTGTTTAATTTTTTAATGGATGTATTTGGTCATTGTATGCCACACATGAGCAACACCATGGACACCAGTGATAGACAAAGCAGATTCCCACCGACACTACTAAATGGTAAATGGACTGCATCTTATATAGCGCTTTTCTAATCTTGAGACCACTCAAAGCGCTTTACAATACATGCCTCACATTCACCCATTCACACACACATCGATGGCAGCGGCAACAGTGCAAGGTGCACACCTGCTCATCGACAGCAGAGGTTCAGTGTCTTGCTCAAAGACACTTCAATGCACTGCCAGGGAGGAGCCGGGGATCGAAGCAGAAACCCTCTGATTACTGGACAGCCCGCTCTACCTCCTATGCCATGTCGCCCCGTACTAGCTAGTGTCAACAATGGATAGCGATTGAACATGGATTGACTACTCAAACTTCAGTTTGAGCTCAAGTCTTTCACCCTCTCCTGAAAATGATGAGAAGATTGACTCAATCAGTCAATGTGTCGTCAAAGAGCTGTGATCTCCTTAGAATTAGAATGTTGAGGCAGACACTTCTAGATGTGTTAAGAAATAAACTGAATAAATTGCAAATTTCCTTGTCAAGAAAGGAGCTGTCTATGTTTCCTCATTAGAACCTCACCAGTAATTAGAGTTGGTTTTCTCTGTTTAGGCAGTAGATGATTTGAATGGAAAGGAGTTGAATGGCAAGCGGATCTACGTGGGCCGTGCTCTGAAAAAAGTGGAGCGACAGACTCACCTCAAGCCCAAATTTGTTCCAAACAATTGCTACCAGCCCACACTTCCAGCCTCCCAGACCCATGTTGCCCACCACCCAGCCACCGGGCAGAGGACCCAGCTCCGCCCCAGCAAGCCAGGGGCTGCACAAGGTGATCAGCCACAAGGTTAGTCATTCCTTTACTCTGACCACAGGCTCTCACTCATTACTAGATAAGGTTTTGTGTTCTGCAGCCATGTTTAAAAAAAAAATCTTAATTCAGTACTCTGTCTGCAAAGATTGCCTGCCCAAAATAGTTTTTTTTATTATAGGGATAAAATAGTTATACAATAATCACAGCAGTCCTAATAATAGCAATAGTATTAGGGATATTGTGCGAATGGTAATAAGACAGAAATTGTAATAATGGTTGTACCACTAATAATATATAATTATAACTGCAAACAAAAATAACATCACTGTAGTGGGGAGCTAAAGGGAATGTTCAAGGTTCAAGGTACAAAGGAAAGCTTGAAATGCTCTGTTGCACACTGTGGAGGGATGAGCCTTTGGATAAAGGTGCTTTGGAGAGGAGTGCGCTGGCGACCACTGGCAGAATATTTTCTGTAACCTGTTGCACAAGTTGAATGACCTGAGCCTCCTCAGGAAGAACAGCCTGCTCTGTCCTTTCCTGTAGAGGTCCTCAGTGTTATGAGTCCAGTCCAGTTTATTGTTTATCTGCACACCCAGTGAGTGGAGACTGTAAGAGTTCAGTATCTACACCTCCTCCCCCTGAATGGTAACAGGGGCTCCTGCAGCTTCCCGATGTTGAGCTGTAGGTGTTTGTTGTCACACCATCCAACAAAGCTCTCTACCAGACCTCTAGTCTGTAGTACAATGGAGGAGTCATCAGAGATGGCACAACTCCAGAACGTGCACCTCCATGTTCTGGAGCTTCCCAAAACAAGCTGTGGCAAGCACAACCTCTGCTACAGTATCTCTTTTTGACTGGCACTGTTTGGTCAAATTTCTGCCACTGTAACACCTGTAACACCTAAATCTCCCCTTATTTAATTTTAATGGTCAGTTGCCATCTGTCTACCACAGCTCAGACCAGGAGCCCCTGGTCAACCACTGCAGATGCTGCTACAGCTGCCCCTGTGCTTGGAGTCTCTCAGGACAAGTACGCTGCGGGGGACCAAAATCCCCAACAGCACATGAGCGCAGGGTCCCAGGTCCCAATGCAGCAGGTACACAATGTTGTTCTCACTTCCCAAATGCTACCATGCTACCATCAGTATAACATTATGAATTAGACTTCATACATGTAACTCTTAAGTACAAAAATGGCAAGTTGGTCAATACTCTTAAGTACAAAAATACAGAGTTGGCCAGTAGATATTGCATATGGCACTAAATTGTTGCTTGATTTACAAAATGCATGATCTGGACCATAAATCCTATAGGTTTTAACTAATGCTGAAGTGGAAGACAATCAAGCCATTACAGATGCATAAACACTGGAAATATCCTGTAAATATCTATCTTAGAGGTGATGACACATGACTGATTCAAGTTGAAATTGTTCTTCTAAATTATGTTTATATTATACATGGATGGATAACACCCCATAGAAGTCTACTATTGACTAGTTTCTACCCTGTACTTGAGACACAATTTTATTTGGGTAGACCATAGACAGTTTTCAGTATCTTGATGTTTCTGCCCCCCCCCCTCCGGCAGGACCAAGAACCCCTGACCACCTTCTGTGCTGTTCCACCACAGGAAGCAGACCTGGGTAAGATTTCTGTCACTACACACACACTACCTTAGACGGTGGTAAACCTCCACCTCTCTAACATAACACAGAGCCCAGTCAGAACACCCCATTCCCACCCTCTTCCAACCCGCTCTAAAATTGTTTTTCATGTTTGGTAAATTCTTCCTATTTCGTCTCATTTCTGTTAATTGTGTTATTTGTGCCACTCTGGCTGCTACAGGAAAGGCCTTGGGTGCCGTTTATTGTTGTTATTGCAAGACTCAACCACTTGATGGCAGACTTGGTGCCCATGAGCCAAATGTGAACACACCACAGTAACGGCAGAAGAAGTGGTCTATTATGAATTAACAGAACCTGAATTAAGAACATGAATTAATATGAAACAGGTGGACTTTTGAATCTGTCTCTTAAGATGTTTCGGGGTTTAAAAAAAATGCAAGTAAACTGGGTACACATCTTCCAAATTATTTACAGCTTACTCAGAAGGAAATATGACAAATAGGTTTTGTAAAAGTTCTGCTGTGTTTCTGCCACATAATTCTGTCACATTTCATCTGGCCCCTCTAATATCACCACCAGCCGCCACTGGTTCAAAGTCATCCACTCCTTGCTATATAATAAAATCAATGATAGTTTGCTGCACAGGGAATGAGAACAGCAAAAAAAAAAAAACAACAACCTATCTTCCAAAGACTTCATCTTATCCTGCAGTACCCTGCAAACCCTTTTTACATTTGCACTGTTACATTAAACATTACAGCTTCCATTAAAGCTGATGCGGTGATGTATGACAAAGTGGCGGATTCTGCAAGTGATTCTGTCAAGCCTATGGACGAGAACGGCCAGGATGTGACCATAACTCCGACCACCTTGATGGATGAGGCACGCCCTGCAGCTACTCTTGCCTCAAATGACAATATAGAGCTGGATACGACTAGAGATGTGATGAATACAAGCACTGAAGAGAATGGAGCTTCCATTGCAACTGATCCAGTGACGATGAGTCACAGTGCGCGGGGTTGCACTGGTAGGTCTTCTAATTAGATTTTTACCAACTCCGCGGCTGATTGTGTTCCATTATTCACTGCAGCCCCTGCTGTGACTCGTGTCTTTGAACATGGCAAATAGTGACAAGAAACTGTTAGAATCTACTTATGGTTTTGACCTGAAGCGTGTTGGATTGTTTTACTAAATGCTATTTTGTTGGTTCTTTTCAGAGGTCAAGGTGAAGACCAAAAAAAGAGCCACAAGAAACATATTCAGAAGATTTTTGAGGGCTGTGGTACTGAACATGCTGTGATGCTAAAACACACACTTACATACCAACCTCACAATGATCGAGAATTAAATGCATCCTTATTTGCTGTTTTAAGGTCGACTTGTAGTCTTTCATCAATCTGAAACCTTACAAAATAGAGAAAAAAATCATAAAATCATAAAACTATTAGCATCTTAAAAAGGAGGGAAGAAAATCTGCTGATGTATTGTTCATTTGGAGAGTTCTCTGGGATCTTATGTTCAATGTCAGGAGGCTGTGCCCTTCAGAGGCTACGCTCCTATTGGTATACCGCCAACCCACGTAAATTGAACTACTTAAATTCATCACGTGCACTTGCTTCAGCCAATCAGGATGGAGCAGCATCGCCTATATGTAACTGACCGCATACTTTAGGGTCATATTTTGAAATTTGACATTTTTGTTTTTTCACATGATATCAAAGTGTCGAATTGGAGTTTCAAAACAAGGTATCACGTGTGGGAATCAAGCAAATATTCTGGAAGCTATGGTTTATTAAAGATTAAGGTTTTGAGAAAATCTAATGTTTTATGGTCACAATTCATCTTGAGAATTCATAATACACCGCATTTACCCCTTGTGACATTTGTTGTTTTGACGTATAAATAACTAGAGGACGTGCACTGCCCGTATCTGCGTCCCCCGTTTAAATGTCGTTCTGTGTGGTACGAAAATAGTTGGACAATCGTGCTCTGTGACACGATTCAATAGAAGTGAACAATGTACCGATTTATCTACAATACAATATATTAAACTAAATTATTTTGTGTCTGTAATTGGAGCTGCAACTATCGCCAGACCAATCGTGCCATCCATTTCCAAATCCTCCATCTGCTTCCTCGCTATGCATCAAACAGCCTCCATGCAATTAATAAATAGAAAAAACAAATTTTATATCAATCCACGGTTTTTATTTAAGCCATATAGTGCAATATTCCACAGAAAATGGCATCTACCAGCTCTGTGATAGTGTCACGAACGATTCAAATCTTTTGAGTGAATGAACTGAACGGAATCACTTCTTGAAATGATCCGTTGATCGATCAGATAGACTGATCGATCACTGGTAATAAATGGACTCAACTTAAGTTGGGTTAACTTTTTGGTTACGTTTTCTTGTGTGCCTTTCGGCAACCTACCCTCACTCGAGGCAGAGTGTGACACCGGCCTAACTGGTGTCTCTTTGTACATGGCAGAGGATGACAAGAAACGGTTAGAATCTACCCATGGTTTGGCCTGAAGCGTGTTGGATTGTTTTACTAATTGCTATTTTGTTGTTTCATTTCAGAGGTCAAGGTGAAGACCAAAGAAACGTTTGTAAGGTCTGTGGTGTTGAATATGCTATGATGCTGAAACTTGCACACTTGCATACAGTACACCAACCTCACAATGATTGAGAATTAAATTGATCATTTTTCTGCTGTTGCAAACTAGACTTTCATCGCTTACAAACTAGAACAATAAAATTATTAGCAGCTCATCAAGGAGGGAATAAAATCGGCTGATGTACTGTTCGTTTGGTGAGTTCTTGGGGATCCTATTTTTAATCATGATGTGGGAGAACTGCTTCATTAGTTATAATGTATTGTGGTTAAACATCAACACCATGCTGCTTTTGTAGTGGAAAAAAGTAAATGGCTATTTTATCCACTTGACAGGTCACAAATGAAATAAAAAAATGTTATGTAAAATGTTCTTCAATAATTCCATTATAGACACTGAGAAACTCAAACTGGGTCTACTGTATTGGCACACAGTTTATTATAGATAATTTCTGCCAAGGTACTATATGTAGTTTGCAAAAAAATCCTTGTTTTTAATGACACCGATGGCCGTTAAGTGAACTGCAGTCAGCATCCTAAGCTCATTCGCAATGGTTTATGGGATGAGTAGTTAGTTTTTATGTACACAGTCTATCTTTGCCTTTTTTCCATTTTCAAAATATTTTTCGATCAGAGAGGATTTTCTGAAACATGTGAATGAATGGGAAATTCACTTCCTGAAACATGGAGCCATTCAAAAAGTGGGCGGTCACTGTGGAGCTCTATAACCAGACAATATCATCTTTATAATACAAAAATTAGGCTATACATACAGTATATCATAAATAAACGCTGACATTTATATATCTATGAATGAAATTCACAGACACAAACACACCTCCCCATGGTCCCGTACTTTCGTCATAAGGGACATGGTTAGTTTTAGTCTTTGAGGCGGTCTGGGGCAAAACTCTGAAAAATCGGTGAGTATCCATACTGCATTTACCCTTTGTTGCATTTGTTGTTTTGACGTATAAATAACTAGAGGACGTGCACTGTACGTATCTGCACTCCCCCCCCCCCCCCCCTTCCTTTCCC
>OMKR01000047.1:0-10115 GCA_900302355.1 Cyttopsis rosea
CGGCGACGACAACAACAAACTATATGAAGGATTAACACGAGACACAAGATTTAGGAGGAACTCAAAACTGTACATTTTTAAGTGTAAGAAACAAACGGACAAAATATTTGTAAATATTAAGTTTGTTGTTTGTTTTCTCTTTTGGTTTGGTTTTTGGAGCGAATGAATGAAATTCTTTGTGACAACAGAAGACAACAGGTGCAGTTTGCAAATAGCCACCGGCTCGAAATTCAGGCTCCAGCCACGAGTTTTTAGGAAATATTTTCAACGCGCCCAACGGGTTGAATTGCGAAGCCCGCTCCTCTCAATTTCGTCGCGTCCTCACCTCGGCCCAAAGTTGCCGGGCGCTCGCTCGTCCTGCGGCGCCGCCGTTCCTCTCCGCACCGCGGTGAATTCATATCACCTCCGTGACGCTACACCGGGTTGAGCGGCACCGCTTCCCGGTGGATGTAGGAATATCAAATATGTCGGCTCATGTGCACCATCTACTTGGTTTAAGTTTGAATTTTACCACTTAATTGGATGTTCTTCGGCGGTTTGGGAAAGTAATGCAATTCACTTGTCATGAGTCAAGGCATTTATTGTTAAGTTACGGAGTAAAGTGGAGGTACAATGCAATGCGATACGTTATTGGGTTCATGATATGTAGCTGTGATACAATTCAGCACAATTTGCAATTATGCAGATATATATAAATAGACTCGATGACCCGTTATATTTACTCCGTTTCGAAGAGAAAGTGGTTGATGCAAATAAAACATTACGTCTAGATGCCAACCGGCGTTCGCAGAGCAGATCCCGAAAGGTAACCTCTCGACGTGAGGCGATCTGGATTAGCGATGAAACAAATCTGTTTAAAATGACTCAGGAGTTGGGAGCCGCTCCACCAAAAGGGCCTCAGCGTAGGTTTCCAAGTCGTTTTCCCAACACTTAATGATTGGACTCTTTTTTTCTTTTTATAGTGTTGATTGATTTAACCCATAAGAAGACCACAAGGGCCTTTGCTTTGGTACTGGAGGCCTGGTTTCCACACAGGATCCTACATCTAACAAACATTTCCCTTCTGTACGGGCGTTGCAGTATTAGAGATTAAAAACACCTTTTTCCACGATGTTCGAATGGAAGCCCGAGGATTAAGCGATGATAGCATATAGTCCCGATACTCATGGGGCGATGGGTCAGAAAATATTTAAGGAAAACTCGCATTTTGGCAAGGTGAGAACACGGTCACGTCTTGAAGGCATGAATCTTTATTCATGAATTTGGTCTCAGTGCATTGTGAGCAGAGTAGGTTTCAAGAAGTAAAGGTAACATTTCTACGGGCTGTACATCAGACAGAGTGGTGAGAGCTGCAGGAAAGCACATTGACGAGAGCAACCAGAAAATGGGGAAATTTAATGTCTAGGGGGCATTTTAAAAGTACACAATACTTACGGTGACTCCCGTATCAGTGAGCGACGTTTGGCAATGCGCTGCAAGTGCACGTCATTATCTTCCTCTTTGTTTTCGCACGGGATCAAAAGAATGACAGCAAATCGCTTTTGTGTGTTATTTAGTGACCAAATCCTATTTCACCAGTGTCGGTACTAATCAGGTCCCTCGTCAGCACAGCCACGATCAGGGTTGCCAGGTCAGGGAATAAACATCAATTCGAGTTGGCACGGAAAACCCAACCAAATGTTCCAAAGCCAGATCGACAGCCAACTGCGGGTCTGACACGTTCTTCATTTTATTTTCATATTTTTTTGCATCGAGTGATTTGTTGAAATGAGAGCAAACGTTACTGGACGGGCACCTGTCGGTCATAACGAGACACGTAGCTTTGATATTCACATCGTTGTGGCAAGATTTGAACAATTATCATCATCATGGGAGTCTACATGAAATTCATGTTATTTACAGTGACCTCAGCCTTTGAAATAAATACCATTGGCGGTATGCAATTACCACGTCCATCCGTCAGATTATGACACAAAACTGAACAAATTGAGACGAGCCCTTTGAGGGCAGATCTCAAATTTGTGGTTAGATACCAAGGCACACCTTTAGAGGGCACGTGTCTAGATTTCGGTGCGTTTAGTCACACATACACACACACACACTGAGCTGGATTATCAGGTTGGTTTTCATTGCAAATGTGCACCTGTTGTCTTATTTTTACATTCTATGTTGGATTTCAAAAACCCAAGACTTGAGGTGAAGAAAATGTTAAATAAAGGGAATAAAAAAAATTCATTATTAAAGAAGTAAAGTAAAAACAATATAAATAAATAAGATGATGATATTTCTGTTTACTTTAGAAGTTACACACTGTATGCTGTGATTCTGATCTGGGAAACATTAAAGACATTCATAGCCAGTCCCCTGTTTTTGTTTCTTTATTTGCCAATTGTCCTACATCGTCATACATGTAATGTAGTAAAACATACACACAACAACAAAATGCAAAATCTTTAAAACCCTCCTGTTACATTCAGGGTCAAATTGACCACAACACAATTGCACTAAATATTGATTGAATTGATAGTAATAAGAGGTACAAACAATGTACAAACAAAAAAATTAGGATTTGGGGGTTTCTATATTTTTGGATAATTAAACATGCACTGGGTCACATTGGCCCAGGAATATTTGGGCTGTTACAGAAAAATGAATATAACAGAAGGAAAAACGAATATAACAGAGATTAAATGAACCCTTCTTTTGGATTAAGAAAAAAAACCTCCAAGCATTTCAACAAAAATATTTCTGGATCCGAGGGTCAGTTCAGTTGGGGGAGCAAACTTAAATCTTGGTTCTCCTTTAAATGCACAGTTGCCAGTCACCCCCCCTTCTATTCAACGGTTCATAAACTAAATTATTTGATCCCACACACATTCAGTTAATGAAAAGGTCAAAGGGAAATCCAAAGAACAAAAATGATGTGTAACGTTCATGACGCACATCGACTCAAAGATAATAACCCAGTTGAGAGTGTGACAAACCAAAAGAAATACAATACGGATACGCAATTACATTTGACAGCTTTGACATTTTTTCAGCTGTTTTTCAAAATACAAAGTAAAAAGAAAAAAGTTGTAATGACAGTTTTCAGCAAATATGGTAAAATGACATGAAAAGTTTGAATAATGCTTGCATGCGTGATATTGTCGAGGTTATTGTAAAACTGTGAGATCAAAATATCCACCAATTGAGGCGACAAATAAATCAAGGTCATGCAAGGGTCCTCACTTGATGCTAAAAGAGGCCTTGAGGCTTGTTCCTGCTTGCTCCTTTGAAATTGACTTCCACATTGCAGGAATGTCGGCAGGCTTTGCTTGAAATTGTATTGCAAACTTCTTGTTGAACTTTGTCATCACATATTTCCAGTATTCTGTTGCCTCGATGCTGTTATCTGCAGGAATTTCCCAGGTAGGAAAAATGTCTCTATATCTTTTGTAAGGGTATAGCTCGTAGTTTGTCTGAAAGCATTTGAATTGATGGTCACAGGACACCGAAGAGGAGCATATATCAGTAGTGAGTTTTTCTGAATGCATGTATCTGTATTGTCCAAGACCCTGTGGCTTATGTATTGAAGCCCAGTGCTGACTGTGCCCCTTTCCTCCTGCCTCACAGGGTGCTTTGCAAAATGGACACTGTTCCCTACAGCCCATTAACTCGGTAAAAAGCTCATTTTGGGGCTTGACACGTAGTTCTTTTAGTCTAGTTTGGATATCTCTTTTTTTAATTGTTTTTCGCAATTCGTTTCCCATTTCCTCCACAGATTGTGTAAGCCATTGAGCAAACTGCTCCTGCTTTGCATTGTTAAGGATCATGAAAGCTCCAAGAGCATCTGGTGAAATGACGAGTTCATTGCCAAGTTCCTTGCAAATATCTCCAACAAATTGGACCAATTCGCTATCCTTGTTCATTTGAGCCTTCTCAATAGCCTTTTTTATACTACTGATACTGGCTTTAAGATGTCCATCCTCCAACTCAAACATTCTAGCTCCTTCTGAGAAGTGGTTCACAATTCGCCCATGAATCCTTTGCTTTACAAAATCCTCATAGTGACAAATGTAACGGACATAGTTTTCAAACTTTCCCTCTGAAAGTAAATCCTTCAAAACTGAGTACTGGAAAAACATGCGAGTGCTGAATTGCACTGAATTGTTGCCTGTGAGCATTTCATCAATAATAGTTGTACCCAAGGAATTGGTAATGCAGGTTTCCACTGCAGGCCTTAGGCATTGTTTTGTGAATTCTTCTGCCTTCTTCTGACACTGGTCCCGTTCATGGAACAAGTCTTTGAAGTCCGCACGATACTTTTCTCTTTGCTGACCAAGACAAATGTAGGGGTCATTTATCTTTATGAAACCCTCATGCATTTTCTGAAACATTCTGGCTGCATGTCCACAAATGTGTTGTTTAAGAGAGACCTCAAACTTGATTTCTGTCTGTGAATGCTCAAGGTGCTCATCAATGATCTGCAGGATCTCCAGAATGTAATTGTTGTGGTAATTTGATTTCCTCCCCACTTTCTCACACACAAACTGTGCACAAGTATCAATGATCCAATCAGCCCTTCTTTGTAAATCCTTTATGTGATTTGTGTGCAACACATTGTGTTTAAACTTGTCCCACAATCCTTCAGGCACGACTATGAAATCTTTAATTCCGCATTGACTCAGCTTTGCAGAGTTTAGTAATTCATTGGCATGACTACCTTTCTGCTTTAAGTTCGTCCTCAGTTCGCGATCTACCTTGGAAAAGATATCGTCCGTCTTTAGTCCTTTGATGCTCGACTCTCTTACAGTTTTGTCCCACATCTCATCAAACTCTCTGTCCAGCTCTTCCTCCGTGCCCTGAGCATTGCTGTTTCGGCATTCCTCAATCAAGCGAAGCACTTCTTTTTCCAATTTGTTTGTTTGGTTTCCCTTGATGCGATCAAGCTCTGCCATTCCCTGTTTTATTTCAACTGTTGCGTTCATTTGGCTAAGAACAGACCTTTCCATTTCATTTCGTAGACATTTTACACTGTTGACAAAGTCTTCTCTGTACCTCTCTACTAGATGGACATGGCCCTCCGCTTGCTCAAAATATTGTGCTAGATCTTCAAGAAGTGTTGTCTCCCATTTAGACAACTCTGAGCATGCGGCAGTTTCCAAATGAGCGACAAACTCGCCAATGTCAGCAATCTCAGATTTTTCGCCAACCGTTCCAAAATTCAAAATCTTTGTTTCGGTATTTGTTACCCACGTGTAAACGTGTTTTTTGAAGTCCCATTGCCATTTGTTGAATTCTGTGCAAAGTCTCATGTAGGCGTCAGCCACCAGGCTGTTTCTAAAACTGAAGATGAAATTCTCATGTTTTACTGCATTCCACAGGCTTGTTGTCCAATCCAGAAATTCATTTACGTTGTTAGCAGATGACTTACATTTTCCCAAAATACGGATTATGTTTTTTTTTAGTTCATAAACAGCCTCACTGTACCCTGCACTAACTGGTGCCATTGGTGGGTTCCCATGCCAGAGTCCAGGGATGTACCAGTTCCCTGTGTCTGGGTCGTACTCCATCACATCAGTAAAGTTTTTGTTTCCCTCCTTCTTTTCCATTTTGGCGGCTGCCTGGGTCATCTCATTCAGCTGTTCTAACAGCAACTTTCTGTCCCTTAGATTCTTGTCATGGGCTGACACATCTGAAACATTCTGATGAACAAACTGGCATTTGGGTTTTTTGCCCACTTCCTTCATCCGGAGAAACGCATGGACAACAATTTGTAGGATGTCTTTCATTTCCGTCAAGTTCTCCATCGCAATATTTATTATTGTGACATCACTTAAGCCCACAACAAGCGTTGCGAGCTCATTGTCGTGCTCATAGCTATCATCCAGTTGAGCTAGCTCTGGTGATTTCAGGCCCTCCGTGTCAATGATGACCAAAAAGTCACAGTCAAGTTCTTTTTTGAACTCTTCATTCACTCCGATGAGCATCATGAAGGCACCTCGAGTGCATCTACCGCTGCTGACTGCAAACTGCACACCAAACATGGTGTTGAGAAGAGTGGACTTTCCTGTGCTCTGAACTCCAAGGACTGTGACAACCAGAATCTTGCCCTTTGGATTCAACAAGACACTCAGCTGAGAAAGGATGTCCTTAACCCATCTCAAGGGGATGTTGGATGCATCTCCATCTACAAGCTCCAGAGGAAATCCATCAAGGAGTAATTGAGCACACAGCTTGGGCAGATGTTGGAATTGTTGGCGTGATTGTTCAGTTTCAGGAAGGGAAACTGCAGACTCATAGATTTGGCCCATTTCACGAAAGAAGTGCTCAATTCCTAAGGAACTGTTGGAAAGATGCTTATCAAGGACTTTGATTTCCTCCTTGTCTTCAGATTTCTGGCATTTATCTTTATATTCTTCCCTAAGACCAGAAAGTTTTTCTCGAGATAAGTTGTCAAGGTTAATCCTCATCCATTTTAAGAAATAAGACCGCTCTGTTCCTTCGTTTGATATTGCCCGTATGAAGCATGTCATCGCGTCTGAAATTTCATAACGGTTTTGCCGTTTCCTGAGATTTATTTTCTTTTCTTGGAGATCACTTTTGTACTTTTCTAATTCAATGTCTCCAGCTTTTCGAAGCCTACATTCTTCCTTCTCCAAACGAGTCAATTCTTTCCATATTTGGCCTTGCAGGGGTAGTTGACGTTCTTTGTACTGTAGTGTGTCTTGAATTTCTTCAGTGATGGCATCTGCATTTTGCTTTGCCCTTTGACATTCTGAGGCATCCTCGTCAACCAATATTCCCAGTTCACGGGCAATATCAGCCATTTGTTCTATTCTAATTTTTTTCTTTGAGTTTTTGACCACATTACTTACAATGCTTCGCAGCTTTTTCGCAAAGTCTGCATCATTACTTTTTTTTGTCTTCAAAATGATTTTGTCTGTTGTTAATTTCAATTCTGCCCTTACTGATTTTAGATCATCAAGGCTAAAATTCTTGCTTTGGGTGTTACCCACCAAGAATAACTGTGTGTCATTGGGTAGATTGGTTAGGAGCTTGCACGGATTGTCCAAATTGTCAAAGAACACAAAAACTGCTGCAGATGTGTAGCACAGAAAAGAATATTGCGTTTCAAAACATGAGATGTCCCCTCTGAGGTTAGCTACAGCAACTGGTTCATCAAAAATGTCAATGTTTTTGTTTCCACAGGGAAGATACCAACTCATTTCCACCAATCCATCAGCTATCTTCCTTGGAATATCACCACATTCCATATTGTGGTGGACAAAGGTGTCATGATACTGTTGGGAATTGCTCATGAGCTTATTCAGAATCTCTGACTTGGACAGAGAACACTCACCGAATCTCACAAAAGACACCAGTGGAAGTTCAGAGAGAACAACTCGTTCTTCAATAAAGCTCTTGGAGTCTGACAGTGAGTGAGGCCTGTACTTTTTCACAATGTCTCTCATTGCCCAAAGCATGAGCGTGCACTGATGGTTTTCACAATCAGGAAGCAGCAGAGGCACAGAAAACTGACACATGGACATTTTCACTGCCATTTCCTGCTGTAGGAGGCCATTTGAACACATGAAGAGTGCTGTCACAATATCTAAAGGGTTAACCATGTTACCTGAACCTGCACTATGGATCATGTTGTCAATATCCAAATCAACGCTATCAAAGCAACAAAGGTGCAAATCATCCGCTGTCTCGCTTACCGACGTACATTTCACATTCCGAGCTGTCACATTGACCATCATTAACCTCTTCATGAAGCACCATGGAAGATCCGAAAGGCACTTGGCAGATTCATCAGGAACGGTCCTCTCACCAATTTGTAGGACAGTACTCAGTGACAGCTTGTCCGTGTAATGCTGCTCCAACCCCAGATCTTCCAGAAAACTCTGCAAGTGTGTCTCTGTGGATATGAGGGTTGTACACATGAACATTTTTTTTTATTATTGAGGGTTTTTTTATTTTTAACTAAAATTAGAGATGAAATATATTCAAGCTTTGGTGCTCACTTAAAACTCATAAACATGTTGTCCAACAAAAGAGTGGGACGGTCTGTGTCAATTCTGAAAGCATCATAATGCAAATAATTTGAGTAAAATTTTTTGTTTAACTTGCATGTTTTATTCAGTGTCTGTAGGTATCCGACAGTTACATTTAACACTTTTGAAGCCAAAATTGAAGACTGATTTTGACAATTCATCCTTCAATTAACTTCTTAAGGTCCAAGGCAGGCCCATTTCTTGGGCTCTGAGTGAGGTGGAGGTGGAGGGGTTGGAGTTTGGGGGCGTGGTGTGGGTCAGCAGTTGGTGCCACATAAAAGTGCCTTACACCTTCAGAAAGCTGAGACCCTAAGGAATCATTTGAGATATAGCTTGACACTGTATGTCAATGTTTTTTTATCAATTAAAAAGTAATAAACATGATATTTGTAATTGTGCCTAATAAAATTATTAACATTTTGAGTGTAAAGGGGCTTTAAACATTATTCTCATGTCTAATGATGCCATTCCCATGCTCAATTATGTGTGATTAGTTGCTGCACCAAGTTGTGGGTTGATACCATTAATTACACAGCTTTGGTACACTTTCTAGCCATTTTTGACCACTCGAGAATGGGGGAAAAATGGTCAAAAATCCCCCCAAAAGACCATTGATGCTGTGATGCAGCATCAATAACTTTAGAAAATTGGAGATTTGTGCGAATTTGACAATTTTGATGATTGGATGACAAGCACTTTTTTCTGAAAATGGCTCAGAAAAACCCAGTCTGGGTGTTTACATTCTGGGTCTAGAGTTTCATGAGGCTGTGAATATCCTAGAGGTCACAATAGGTCATATTATACAGCAAGGAAGTAAAAAATGTTGTCATCACAATGAAATGGTTACTATGAGGCCATATTTCATCCCATATAAATGCAATTGGGCTCTTTTGATTCAAGCTCAGCTTCAGTGAGTCTCAGCTTTGTAGCAATGCCAAATTTATACAATTCCATGACTGTTTAGGTACCACAGTGTGCAGAAATAGGAAAAAGAAAAAAAGGCAAAAAAACACATTTTCACTGCACGCAGAACCGGGGCTCTTTAGGACCCTGAAGCTAACTTACCCTGTGTAGCTGTTTATCTCCAGTATGGCTGTAAACCTGAGACTTGGTGGTTCTAATGAGTCCAATTTCATTCAGATATCTTGATGTGAGAGGTCAGGGGACCCGTTTGAAAATAGTCAAGCCCATTTACTTTTGTCAAAAAAGATGGCCGACTTTGGAGCTGTGTTACGTCCGCTTCCCAGCGAGTTAGCATGACATGCTACACAGCTACGGATAGGTGTAGTCGTCTAGTTTCTGTACCGATACCGGAAGGTTACCGGTAGCTTACAAACTGATCTCGCAAGAGTTTGTCAAACATGAACTGCGGCATTGACCCGCCGGTGGGTCCGTGGACCTTAAGAGGTTAAGTATTAAGGTAAGTATAATGGTAAGTACTACATATTTTGTGCAGGACAGAGGTATGTATTAGGTAGAAACACTAAACAGGGTTATGGTTATGAACTAGATGTTTATAACGGTTTTCTTTAGTTCGGAAATTTGATGCAATTTGGACACGCGACACGTGTAATATTAATAAACCGCTTCCCGGCACCAAAGGACCGGGTCCTGTGTGCGGGAAGCGGGGCGGCCGAGCGGCCCGTCTTACCGGAGGCCAAGCGACCAGGCATGTTTTGAACAGGCACTGCACTAGTGTGTTTGTGTTGAAATTAAAACCTCATAAATTTACGACGATTCAATGATTTTAAAGGCTTACTATTTGTAAAATTTAATTTGAGGCATTTAGTTTGTTTTTTTTTAACCTTTTTTTCCAGAATTGTTGGCGTTATTATTATTATTATTATTAGTAGTAGTAGTAGTAGTAGTAGTAGCAGCAGCAGCAATTGTCTTTTGTTGCAATAGTAGTAATACCGGTAGTTGTGTAATGAGTAGTAGAAGACATTATGAGGCAGTGATAGTCATTGTTTCTCTAATTGCAGCAGCACAAGTTAAATGGAAGACAAGCTCACTTGTGCGGGCCGACACCAGGGCAGGCTTGCTCAAGCGTCCATTTTTCAGCTTTGTTGAGAC
>OMKR01000049.1:4772-17471 GCA_900302355.1 Cyttopsis rosea
ATTTTGTTCAAATATTAGAGGAAAACCTGAAAGAGAGAAGAACCTATTATGGAAAAGAAAGGCATTGGCAAACGGACTAGACCCCAGCCAAATGACTGCAGGGAAAGGGAAGGATGACAAAAGGATGAATGAATTCCGCGGGTCACCTCTTTCCTCGTCGGATCGACTCCGTCGGGCAGCTCCTCGGGCTGACGGTGGACCAGCTCATCGGCGGGGAAGGTGGGAGCGAGCGAGGGGGACAGCATCCCTACCCCGATGGTGCCCTGTGTGGAGCTCTTGGTCATATCCTGCAAACAGAGATGACCAGAGGTGTGAATTGAAAGAGACGTTATCTTAGAAAACAAGATCGTGTCTGTCCATCATTGCCAAGTTTGAACACTTCAAGCACAAGGAGCTGGTTAAAAGCAAAGGACAGGAACTGACGGAAGGTCCTGTACCCCATCCTGAAGGAGAATCGGCAGGGTAAACAGTATCGCTGGTTGTTGATAAATTATATATAGACGGTCAGTTGTTCTGAGGCTCCTCCTCCACACCATGGTTATTCTGAAAAGTCTGATATCCAAGATGTAGAAATTAGCATTCTATCTACAGTATGTCAGGATTGTAAATATTGCTCTATAATAGTCTCTCATCATCTCACCTTCCTAATCCTTTCCCTACCTCTCTCACCACTCTCACTCTCTATTCACTCTCACTATATGTCTGACTCTGCAATGTTCTATGTTTATCTTTGTCTATATGTCAGTCTTTTGTGTAGATATGTGTGATAGAGAAAAAACACTTATCACAGACATCAATGATCCAGACATCAATACAATATTCAGAGCCTTTTATAATAAGCTACAGTATATCACTCAGATCATTATCTGAATGATATAGCATCTATATCAAACATTAATTCATTCCTATATGACATCGTCCTCCCAAAACTATCCACAGAGCAGGCTGCCACATTAGATCAACCTTTAACTGTAGAAGAACTCAGGAAAGCTTTCTTTTCTTTGCCCAACAATAAATCACCTGGATCAGATGGATACCCAGTGGAATTCTAACACTTCTGGCCACTCACATTGCCACTATTCATCAGAATGGTTACGGAGATTAAGTCAACCTCCACCATGCCACCATACATGAATACAGCTCTCATTTCGGTTTTGCTCAAACCAAATAAGGACCCAACCCTCACCTTCAGTTATAGACCCATAAGCCTAATGAATTGTGATTTAAAGATCATTAGTAAAACACTAACCAACAGAATTGAAAAAGTCATTTCATACATAATTCACCCAGACCAAACAGGCTTCATCAAGGGCTGACACTCATCCAGCAATATGCGCCGTTTATTCAGTTTGATCAGCATATCCCAAAGGAACAACTTAAATACCATTATTGCTTCTTTAGATGCCGAAAAAGCATTTGACAGAGTTAAGTGGACATATCTCTTCATATCACTTCACAGTGTTGTGAAATATAACCACTCTACAACTCTACAATGTGGTACAAGACAAGAATGTCCACTCTCCCCTTTACTATTCGCCATCTTTATTGAACCCCTCGCGGCGGCCATCCGTCAAAACAATAATATCATTGGTATACAAACAGGAAACTCTGTTCACAAAATTAGTTAATATGCAGATGACATTTTGTTATATTTACAGAACCCAATCTTCCCTACCCGAAGTGTTCAATCTTATATCCCAGAACCTTCCCTTAACCATCTCAACAGGCAACATTAGATACCTGGGTATTGATATCTCCACCAATCTGTCAGATTTGTTTACCCTTAACTTTACTCCATTGCTCAAATCCATCGATGCAACTTGATGGAACAACCTACCAATCTCACTAATTGGCAGGATAGCAGCAGTAAAAATGACCATACTACCGAAAATAAACTACATATTTTCAATGACCCCAGTCCAACAACAGTAAACCGGTTTAATACTCTAGACTCTTTAATCAATAAATTCTATTGGAAACACAGGAAATCTAGAATTTAATTAGCAACACTACAGAAAAACAAAGACTGTGGAGGCCTAGCAGCCCCAAACATCAGATACAATTATTTGGCAAACCATCTTCAATTTATAATTTAATTAATTAATTTATAATCAAATGGTTAGAACCAGAACAACAATTTGACAATGGATGGCGGGATATTGAACAGAATCAGAATGTCAGGAATTATCTATATCTGATCTCCCATTCCTTACTGAATCTATAAAGAAACATAATTGCTTTAAAAACCCATTTATCGCAACGACTCTGTCAGCCTGGTGGGAATTTAACAAACTCAGCGATTACACCCAATCTCCAATCAAATTCACTCCAATTTGCACAACTCGGATTTTCTGGTTAAAAACAAACCAATATTCTTCAGGTCTTGGAAACGACAAGGAATTACCCATCTGGAACACATTTTTGAAGACAATTCACTTCTATCTTTCCCAACCCAAAGGTATCATATCGGTGGTCACGTTTTCCTGCAATACCTTCAACTGCAGCAGTCTCTAAAAGTAAAAATATAATTAACGAATAACACCCTCCTACCACCTCCAATGAACCACCTCTGAACATCTTACTCATATAGGCAATTAAAAAAATCCCTTTCCAGAATAGACCAACTCTTATTAAAAACAGATGACAATTTGCCTTTACTTTCTGGTCTGCTGCGACCCGACGGGGTCGTTTCTATGTTTATTTGTCTCACCCGTGGTGATTCTTCACCTCTTGGAGAAGTAATGATGATTAGTTGTTTATAGATCAAAACATGGTCAGATCGTGCTCCAGAGTGGGATTGGTAGCGGTCTTGTATATCAAAAAAGCTGTGCTCTTGTCATCCCACAGGTCTTTCCCAGGACAGAGTTATTGCAGCAGCATTTGTTGATTAAAAAATTATTAAAGAACGGCATTGCAGGTTGAGAATTTGAACTCCACTTGCAGATCAACTCTGTTTCCTAGATGCAACGGCATAGTATTTGTATTTGTATAGAGTATTTGTATGCCGAAAAAGACAAAACACAAAACTGTGATTCATAATTAACAGTCTGTTCATGAAAGGACAAAAGTTAATTTTGATTATTTTTAACATAATAGTCACAATGTAAAATATAATTCACACCACCATTACAAATACCCCTTGGCTGCACTAAAAATGTCACCATTAATCAGAAAGGATCTTAACCAGTTTACATCGAAATCAATGGCTTGCAGAACACCAAATTATTAAGGATATTATTAACCCTCCTGTTGTGTTCCGGTCGAATTGGACTGATTTAAGTTTTCTCTCTGAAAAATGTAGTTCAGTTTCATCTGATTGTCCTAAGGTTCCATGACTTTGTCCACACAGACACAGGGCATCTGAACACACAATATACATTTGGATAATTTTCATTCGAATTTGGGTGTTTTATTTAACTTTTGTACACCTGTGGTGTTCACTCACTCTCCTTCTTGGCTTCCATGGCAACCCCCACACGAACCTTTCCCCAAGAAAGGAAAGAAAAGAAAAAGAAAAAGACAAGATCAGAACATTCCAGCCTCACCACGGTGATCTTGATGATTTCGGTGGCGTCTCCGAGCTCAGACTTCAGCTCCTCGTAAGACTTCCCTCCCTGGTGAAGACAAAAGCCGGCTTTAATTTCTGTTTCGGTTGGCATCTGTCTCACTGAACTCTCCTTCAACTACCTACACTCCACTTTTGGGCATCCCAGGCGTGGAACCATCCAGTGAACGTGGGCGGCTCGAAGCCCTGTTTGACCAGAACGATGGGGGTGTCCACGTCGCGGCCGCTGGGGTGGGAGCGCAGGTACTCCTGGGCCGTCGTCATGGCTCCCTCATTCTCGATTTGATTGGCCCCCTTTCCCATCCACAGAAAGACCTGCGGAGGATTATCAGAGAAGCCCTTTGCAGTCTGGTTGGTCAAGTGTACGTTTTTAGTAATCGCAGGTTTAGAGTGCAACATAAAAGCATTAACTTGGATGCAAATCTAACGACAAATGGGTCATTCTCATGAAACCACCATAAACATGAATTATTTCACATTCTCTTTGAATATGTGCATCAATTCATTTGGGACATTTGGTTTTATGGTGGTTAGGGTTAGGGTTAGGGTTATGAGAATGAGAATGACCAAATGAGGAATGGGATTATCTCATCTGGTTTCAAGATGAGACAAGTTTTCCCTTTAACTAGGAAGGTTTATCGGCCATCCTAACAACTACTTCCGACGAATGACAATACCACTTAAAAGGTTCATCAGAGACCATTAGAAAAAACAGCTGTTGATTCATGGGCAAAGAAAATAGTGTTTCTACCTACCATATCCCAGATATCCAGCAGCATGATGTCGTCCTCGTCCAGGTCTTCCTGGTCAAAGTTTGTGATCTCCGTGGCCAAAAAGCACCCGGTTTGGTTGGAGCACTCGAACAACCGCGGAGAGACATTGTTCTGGCCTTCCTGCAATCTGGCCAGCATTCAAATGGTTAAAATGTGGAGGTTTTTAACGTACAAGCACCTTGTGATATCTTCATGTTTGCTTGAGGTCCATAAAGAGTTAAAGCACGGTTAACACCTTTTGGTGTTGGCATACTGCGTCCTTCCTCCCAGATTGACCCAGAAGTGAGCAGGCTCCTGGCCCTCAGCTATCACGTGCTTCTCCTGTCGAGAGATGATGTCCGCCAGGGTTTTGCCCATTTCCCTCTCGTCCCCACTGCAGCCCTGCGAGGAAGAGGTTGAGGTTGTTGTCCGATAAGTCCAACAAGTCCAACAAGTCCACCAAGTTCGACAAAACGTCAAGTAGGGAAAAGTGATTTTGGTCCCTTACCTTCCCGTACCACAGATAGCAACAGGTTTCGGTGTTTAGCACAAAGACGTCGTTGGAGTTCAGGTAGGAGCAGCGTGCGGGGACCTCGATGGCTCGGGTGTTGAAGTCGTTGGTCCCGCGGACGTGGAAGAGTCGGACGGGATAGACGCGTGAGGAGTCCTCTCTGGAGCTTCCTTCCTGTCAACAATACGTCACAATTATCTGTGATCTCTGAAAACTGGGGACCCAGCGTTGCATTATGCCTGACGTCGGTCAACAAATCGGACTTACTGTACCTCATAAATGATCATCTTTCCTTTAAATATAGCCAGCAGGTGGAGCGGTTCTTTGCCCATGGGCACGCGGACCTGCACGGGCTCCCCGTTGTACTGCCGGTCCAGGTGGACCGCGTGGAACGCAGAAGCGGTGAGTTCTGCTGTGCTTGCATGGCGCCCCTGCGATAGAAAAACCACACAACATGGATAGTTTTTATAATGTAGTGTAGCATTTGTTATAGTTTATTGTTTATGTCCGTCGTGGGCAAAAGTCACTCTAAATACAGATGCTATTTTGAATGATATTAGAGGTGGACCCAATCCAGAGCCCTTAAATTCTCTACAGGAGGGGTGTCTCTAAATATGAAATGTATTTGAAGGCCTTTGACTTGAACATTCACAGTGGAGCATAGATGCAATAATTTACCATTGTGGGAAAAGCCCTGATGTACAGTACATACAAGTAATTTTGTTGTATTACAATTCAGAGTGGGGTTGTCAATCTACACCAAAGTTTGTTTTATCCAGAGTCATTAACGCCCCTTACCTGCCAGATGTAAAGCATGTAGTGCCTCCTACTGTTGACTTCATACTGATAGAGGATGAGATAACAGTCGCCGCCATAGAAATGCCCCAGCCACTTCCTGTCCACCGGCACCAGCTCATTGTTCTCCACCCGCCATACCTGGGGGGTGGAGAGAATGGGTGGAGTTACACAGAGGTTCACGGGGCAAAACCTTGTACTGAATGATGTACCTACTGAAGTTTTCATTGTTTTCGTACCTCCACTTCACCCGTTCCGTCGTCCACCATCTTTTGTTGCGCAGCCAGATCAGGCCTCGCGTGCATAGAGGTCGCGTCAAATTTAATCTGCTCAACTTTGGCTGCGTGAGGTCAGAAAGACATTTTTGTTGTTATTTCACTTCATTTTAATTACATTTACATCCGTTTGAGAATAAGGACAGACATGTAACACATAGTAAATGAATAAGCTATTCTGTGCAAACCCAATCGCTGAAAATGTCCATGCTGTCTAATTCAGGGTCAAGGAAACAAGTGAGGAAGGCAACTACATTTCACAAATTCCTTTCTTTTAGTCACATGTAACACCAAAACACAGTCATTTAAGGGGTGTGCCTTACAAGGCGTGTTCACATACACTCACACACACACCAAAGGAACCAAAATATGGATTCCAACCCAAAGAACACTTATTCATTTTAAGACGCATCTTTCTTTCTAATGCCTAGTTTACACCAAGGGACTTTGCTAAGATCTTCGAGTCTCAGACTAATTTTCCATCCTAGTCTAGGACTCTTCGCGAGAATATCATGTTGGTTTTATATTATCTTAAATCTTAAATCATGACTCCTATAGTGTGAGCGAGCATCCCAAGATGGGTGATCCCCTGTGATCACCCGTCCTTGCTAAATCCTATAGTGTGTGCACTACTGGAATGGAGGATGTTTGATGCTGTCTTTTGATGAAGTATTTTGGTGACCTGCCTTAAGACTACGGCTGAAGGGACGAATGTATGTTGCACTTTGAAAAAAAAAAGCACCACTGGATAAAGCGCACCAATTTTCCCATGGCTGTTGGTGGTCCCCAGCCCCACAGTCTGGCCTCGGACCGTCCAGCTTTGGAAGAGCTGCTTGAACACAGCTGACTCAGCGCCATCGTTCACAGTCTCCACGTAGGTCGAGGGAGGATAGTTCTTGGCCTTTATGTACGCCTACGGAGCAGGGCATGATTAGAGGTGGTTCTAATTATTTTGGGAACTTCTATTTCCAGTAAACATCACATAACACGATGATACAGAGACAGAGACATCAAATGGAATAGAGTCATTTTCGTGTGGGAGTGAGACTCACTTCTGCTTTATTCAGTGACTCAGACCGCTCTTTCATTGATGCCTTTTTTCCTTTCCAGATGAAAATCCGGATCCCACCTTGATCCAAAAGATAGCAGTCCTGAGGAGCAATACATTAGATTTAAAATAAGTAACTCACATCCTTCTAAAAGTGTAGTAAGATTCTGTATTACTGTACAGAATGTGCATGGATGTAAAACAGAATGCAGTTAAGAAGAGAAGAAGAATGATTTATTAATCACACATTTACCACACACATGCGGAGGGTGACACACACACACACACACACACACATGCAGGAGTGGCGAACGATGAGATACAGTCTCTCCATTTATCCCATCCTGGCCGTCCTTCCTCCAGGGGCAGCCAGGAGCAGTGGGCAGCCCTCACTTTGTCGGTGCCCAATTCCAGGTGGTGGGTCCATGCCGTGGTCAGGGACAGGACAGGAAGTGTTTTGCATGTTTTTAGTCGGGGTCCTTATGTTGGAGGAGACCCAATGCGAACACGGGGAGAACATGCAAACTCCACACAGAAAGGCCCCTGATTGGGAGATAACCCAGGACCTTCTTGCTGTGAGGCATTCCATTTCCTCTTACACAAACTTAGATACCATGGCATTGACAAGCTGTATTTATCTTTTGGCAACACATGGTATTGTGTAATAAACTGTTTTGTTGGGTCACAGGGGAGGAGATGAGGAGGAAGTCTAACATGATTCTCACCCACTCACACTAGATATGTCATCCACTCTCATAATTATATATCATTCAACTCGTTCCCCCCAAAAATCTGACAAACATTGAAGGCAACATTGAGATTCCTTCTACTACTTCCATGGACCAACCTCATGGCTGAGCAGTTCCTGTTTCAGAGGCTTCACCGCCACCTCCTGCACGACCAGGTTACCTTGGGCATCCGAAATACTGCCAAAGCAAGCAAAATTACAAGATTTCAACCCATTATTCACGTCAGTGGCCTTTTCAGACAACTTTTAGACATTATGGATGTTGTCTGCAGAAAAATGATGAAGATGAGAAGATTTTAGATGATAGTATATACTGGACTGACTGGAAGAGCTTGATGCTGGTCCTCAGTTTGCTGTCCACCACGTCGTCAGAGATAATGGTCTCCTTGATGTCCCGCCGGTCTCCCAGGTGCTGCTTCATCAGCTTCATGGCCTCCTCCGAGGACTTCTCATCCTCACCCTCCACCACCGTGATCTGTGCCCGCCCGCCCCGCTCTCTGTCCCGGATGTCCTTGGCCAGGTTCATTCCCTGGAGAGAACAGTCGGATGGACAATAGATCGAAGTTTGTATCTACAGTCCACCTCATCCACCAGTGCTACAGCCCTGCTTGAGGTTTATAATGGGAAGTTGTTGTTTTGAATATCTAAATATATGCCTTGTGTCTCGATACATTTTGTTCGGTCCGAGCAGGCTCACCTTGAGTCTCTCCATGTGGTTGCTCTTGGGCCCATTCCATTGAATGATGAGGTTTCCCAGGTCTAACAGGAAGACGTCTCCATTGTTGAAGCTGCTCCAGCTCATGTCCACCTGAAGCCACCAGAGAAAGTTGAAAATAAAACATGTTTTTGGATTTGGTCACAGTGGAAACCTGATATAGATGCATGTGATATTGCGAGATCCTTCAAAGGAATCTTTCCAGCGACCTCTGGGTTGGACCCAAAGCACTTATACTCATGTGACCTTATTGTATAGCTGTTTTTTGAGATTATGGTACCAAATATGAGAAAATTGTTGGTGCACACAATATTTCAATTGATAGGGCTAAGACATTTATTTTCAGACCAAAGTAATGTCTCTCATTTATGATGCAAACTTTTCTTTTTATAGCGCACAGAATTTGCATAGTTTTGTTTCCTCTGTTTTTATCGAGCCTGGCACAGCGCTTAAAGATAAACCGCTCGGGGGGGGTAGATGCCATTCATATCAGACGTTGCAGGTCAGAGAACCTAAAGTGAAACGTTTGAAAAACTGTGAGTTTTTCCGGTGTTTTTCGGAGAAGCACAGGATGCATCCACTCTCACCTCTCCTGCCACCACGTGCTTCCGCCCCTTGACGTGGAGCAGCCGCTTTACGTTGTAGGTGTTGGTCTCCACACGCTTCATGCCGGAGGCCACGCCGCCCTTCTTGTAGCTGCGTGAAGACAGTGTGACACGGTGGTGATGGAGTGAGGTTATCAAATGATCAAATGATTTCTCTTTTTCCTCTGACCTCACATTCTGACATGTATAGAAACACTGGCAGAGGAACAATTTTTTGGCTTTCGCAGTTTTGTGCATTTTCTTTCTGTCTTCTTCCATTTTCATTGCCGGCACGTGTACTGTATTGTCTCACATGAGGCCCTTTTTGAAGTATCCTCGGAACGTGTGGCTCTCGTAGCCCTGCGTCTCGCGGTGCTGCACGGCCACGCCACCCAGGGCCTCGTCCATCATGGTGGTGCAGATGGCCGCCGCCCCCTGCTCGTCCTGAGAGGAGGAGCTGCCCAGCCAGTAGTGGATGTCGTAGGTGAAGCAACTGCGCACCTTGTTTGTCTACACAAGGAAGAGCATGCGTAGAGGACAGTTCAGTCAGGTCGACTCTTGGTAAACAGGCAGAGAGAGTTTTTCTTTGTGTTTTCCACTTTACTATAGCCTCAATGTTCTTGTTTTGGATAAATAAAATATATGCACGTGATCAGGGGTACTCACATGAAGAATAACATAGCTGTCCCCTTCGTAAAAATTTCCATATGCCTTACAGGGAATGGGCGCCATTTCCATGTCCTGGCCATTGCAGAAGAAAAATGAAAATGGGAATTGTGCGTGGATCGAATTTCACAAAATGATGGTAAAGCGAACCACTAATCTGTGAAACCTTCCCCTCTCACCTCAATTCTCCATATTTGCAGGCCAGGCGTGGTTTTATTGAGGACGTCTAAAACTTGAGTTTTGAGCTGTGGCATGGCTCCGGTTCCGATGGGGAGGCGATATCTGGATAGAGGCAAAGTAAATGTGTAGGGGATCCCAGTCTCCACTCATAAACACTGAAGGTGAACTTAGTGAACAGTGAATTTAGAAAAAGTTCTACAATTAACTCTCAAGTAAAACTACATGATAAATAACTGCAGATCGCTGAAGATGCTCAACTTATCATTTCCGAAAGAGAAGCAAATAGCAACCCACAAAGCAGGAAGGAACTGCTGTGAAGAGAGATAGGACTATTTCGATTTTATGGGACTTTAGAGAAAAAGTGAAATATGCCCCACTTCATTGACAATCTAACAACAACCTTAAAATGAGGAACTAGTCGGAGACACATCTAGTGGTAAAGGGGGCTTATCTGGCTAAACAATCTAATGTGTGATGATAGCAAATGTACCCATCAGTTGAAGCATCATATTTAATAATCGACGATGTACATTGCAGTATTTCACAATGTCTACCGACCCTGTAGTTTGAACTTTGACCTTTTATTTTTTAGGTCTTTTTATATATATTATTTTTTTATTTTATTTTATATACTGTATATATATATATATATATATATATATATAAATTTTTAATTTTTTTACCTTTATTATCAGTTGTTTATCACTAGGTTTAGTGTATTATATTTTATTGTGTACAGTTAACTGTACAGGTTTATTGTATATTTTCTAATTTTTCTTTTTTCTATTTTTATTGTATTACTTTTTTTTTTTTTTTCCTAGTGTTGAACTGCTGAGACAATTACAATTTCCCTTTGGGGATGAATGAAGTACCCATTACTGAAAGCACCCTGCCACTTTATGAACAACCCAAATTGAGCTAAAAGACTAAGCTCGTGGTCCTAACTGAAGCACAGGGCCTCAATCAACTCACAAGCCAAGAAATACACTTTACATCAACGCATCATCATTGACAATTTGCCATTGTCCAATGCCTGAATATCTTCCTTCTGATGCAAACACAAGCAAACCTTGATGTCTGGTGATGGAGTGATCCTGTGAGTCACCTTGAAAATCATTGTTTCCGTTCAATAATTGATGTCATTAGCGCCGGGCTGGGACGGCCGGACGCCAAGTTATGGAACAGTGATAACGTATTGATTTTCCATTGTAGTTGATGGGGCGGGGAGCCAGTTATGGAACTGCTATAGGTATTGCTAGGTATCTCCGTTTTGCACTCCTCCCCAATCACATTAGGCTGATAAGGCAAAGTTTTATCGGTGGTTGATTTCAGTATGAAATGTGATAATGAGTTCTGCTGGGTGCACTGCATCCCCACCCAGTAGACATTGATCTGATTGTTCTAATTACAGATTACAGACCTCATTCACACTAGAGGACCTCCCAACTTGTCTCTGACTGCCTTTTATGAACTATTTAATTCAAAGCGGTAGAGAGAACTTTATCGAATCTGGATGATTTTCTTAACAAACACAGCTTATTACTCTCCGTAATGTCAATTATGAGCTTATCAATGGCTTCAGGCTGCTTTGACTGCTGCTGCTTTTGTCTTTCAGGACCGTGCAGCGATACAGGAACCACACCAAGTTTTAGATCGGCCATCTGGCGTTGTTTGCCTGGTTGTTTGTTAACGACTGCAGCACGGACCCAAACGTCAAATGGGCAAAGCGTTATTTGACCGTACCACCGGACCACGCCCAAGCTTTCCCCAAACGTGCTTCAGTAGCCACCGGGGTGAAAATATCACCCTCGGACCCCCAGGGAACCAATGTTATCGAGTTTCAAATAGACCCCTTAACTTCGATCCACGCAAGAAAACTAGAACAACACAGCGACACTGAACATAACATCTCTGTCCAGTGTTTAAGTAGACAGCAGATATATGGCGGATGGAAAATTTATATCGTAGACATGTGGTCTTCGGTATCACAGAGCACCTGTGTATTAACTAGACTTTTGGAAAACAAAAAAAGACATAAGGATGAGAAGAAAAAAACAACAACTAAACAAATGAAACCTTTGTTTTCTCTATTCTCTATTCGAGTATGAGCACTCACCTGATTTCAGCGGAGCAGAAAGGGTGACAGGGCTCTGTGGAGCTACAGGGAAAATAAATGTATTTTACTATCTCCTTTTATTATACCTGGACTTTGCCTCTGACTCTCTCTCTCTCTCTACCTCCCTCTCTCTCTTGTTGTCTTTCTGCATACACACTGTGCACCATTACCTCACTGACCATACATGGAAAACAGAGGTGGTATGATATGCATACAGGTGTGAGTCGTCTGTTTGGAGAGGGGCCCTCTCTCTCTCTCTCTCTCTCTGGTCTCTATCTATCTATCTATCTATCTATCTATCCATCTATCTATCTGGCATCTAAATGGCAATATTTAACAAACCTAGAAATGAACTCAAAGATAGGAAACATTCCGATATACAGTCACCGAATCAATAAACAATCAAATAAACTTCACAATAAACCAGAAAAATAAACCTAAAAATGAACAATGAATATCAGAAAATGTCAAATATACAATATACAAGAAAGCCTAATGATAACCCACAAATACAAATTTTTTTAAATAAACCTAACAATAACAAAAATAATACAAAATAAGGAAATAAAAATGGGAAATAAAAACAATAAAATACCTGAAAAGAAACACTAAACAATAATGTTTGGCTATATACAATAAACCGTATGATGAACAATAAACAGTAGAAATAAACATAACCTAAAAAATGTGCAATAAAAAATAACAATAAACCTAAAACATAAACAATAGTACAATACAATACAT
>OMKR01000059.1:0-22981 GCA_900302355.1 Cyttopsis rosea
TAAGGAAGTGGCCAAACATTGGCTCCACCTCTGCTATCATGATCAGTGCACAGGTGTTCCTTATGAAGGGGACAATAAAAGGCCACGCAATGTGTAGTTATATCTTGAAAAAATACATTTTATTAGGCACTGAACTATGGATTTCGCATGACTAGGACTACAGATTTTTTTTTTTTTGGGGGGGGGCAGAAAACCAGTAAGTATCTGGTGAGCACCATTGGCCTCATGCAGTGCAACACATCGCCTTCGCATAGAGTTGATCAGGTTGTTGATTGTGGCCTGTGGAATGTTGGTCCTCTCCTCTTCAATGGCTGTGCCGATCTACACCAATCCAGAGCATCCCAAACATGCTCAATGTGTGACATGTCTGAGTATGCAGGCCACGCAAGAACTGGCATGTTTTCAGCTTCCAGACACTGTGTACAGATCCTTGCAACATGGGGCTGTGCATTATCATGCTGCAACATGAGCTGATGGCGGTGGATGAATGGCACGACAATGGGCCTCAGGATCTCGTCACGCTATCTCTGTGCATTCAAATTGCCATTCATAAAATGTACCTGTGTTCATTGTCTGTAGCTTATGCCTGCCCATACCATAACCTCACTGCCACCACTGGGCACTCTGTTCACAACATTGACATCAGCAAACCGCTCACCCACACGACGCCATACATGCAGTCTGCCATCTGCCCGGTACAGTGAGAACCGGGATTCATCCATGAAGAGAACACTTCTCCAAAGTGCCAGACACCATCGAAGGTGAGCATTTGCCCGCTCAAGTCGGTTACGATGACGAACTGCAGTCAGGTCAAGACCCTGGTGAGGACGACGAGCACACAGATGAGCTTCCCTGAGACGGTTTCTGACAGTTTGTGCAGAAATTCTTCCGTTTTGCAAACCGACTGTTGCATCAGCTGTCCGAGTGGCTGGTCAGGTGGCTTAAGGTGAAGAAGCCGGATGTGGAAGTCCTGGGCTGGCGTGGTTACACGTGGTCTGCTGTTGTGAGGCCGGTTGGATGTACTGCCAAATTCTCGGAAAACGACATTGGAGATGGCTTATGGTAGTGAAATGAACATTCAATTCATGGGTGGACATCAAAACCTGCGACATCTGTGGTATTGTGTTGTGTAATAGAACTGCACATGTTAGTGGCCTTTTATTGTCCCCTTCATAAGGAACACCTGTACACTGATCATGCAGTTTAATCAGAGTCTTGACATGTCACACCTGTCCAGTAGATGGATTATCAAATAATCAAATTAAACAAAATTTAACAAATTTAATGTTTTTTGGACCAAATTTGAAAGAAAAAATCCTAGATTATTTACTTCAACTCATGCAAATTTGGAGCAAAAACAAAAGCGTTTATACACTGCTCAAAAAAATGTAGGGAACATGTAATCGTCACAGTATAGCACCAAGTCAGTTAAACTTCAGGGATATCAATCTGTCCATTTAGGAAGCACAAGTGATTGTGAATCAATTTCACCTGCTTTGGCGCAAATGGAATTGAAAACAGATGCAATGGAGAGGCAAAAGCAAGACAATCCCCAAAAAAGGAATGGTTTTGCATGTGGTGGTCAGACAATTGCTCTCTCCTTATCCTTCCTGACTGATTCTTCTCTAGTTTTGTGTTCTGCTAGCATCCTTGTCACTTCTGGTAGCATGAGGCGGTGCCTGCAGCCCAATCAGGTTGCACAGGTAGTCCAGCTCCTCCAGGATGGCACATCCATACGTGCGTTCGCAAGAAGGTTTGCTGTGTCTCCCAGCACAGTCTCAAGAGCATGGACAAGATACCAGGAGACCAGCCGTTACACAAGGAGAGCTGGACAGGGCTGTAGAAGGGCATCAACCCAGCAGCGAGACCTGTTCCTTCTCGCACAAAGGTGAAGATACCGGAGGAGCACTGCCAGAGCACAAAATGAACAGAACAAAATGACCTCCAGCAGGCTATTGGTGTGCATGTTTCTGACCAAACTGACTGCATGAGGGTGGCATGAGGGCCCGACGTCCTCGAGTGAAACCTGTGCTTACAGCACAGCACCATGCAGCTCGATTGGCATTCACCAGAGAACACCAGAATTGGCAGGTCTGCCATTGGCGCCCCGTTCTCTTCACAGATGAGAGCAGGTTCACACTGAACACATGTGACAGGCATGAAAGAGTCTGGAGACGCTGTGGTGAACGTTATGCCTGTAACATCATACAGCATGACCGGTTTGGCGGTGGGTCAGTGATGGTGTGAGGAGGCATATCCTTGGAGGGTCGCACAGATCTCCATGTTATAGCCAACGGTACCCTGACTTCTGTTAGGTACCGGGATGAAATCCTCAGTGCGATTGTCAGACCTTGCGCTGGTGCAGTGGGCCCTGGGTTCCTCCTGGTGCAGGACAATGCCCGGCCTCATGTGGCCGGAGTGTGTAGGCAGTTCCTGGATGACGAAGGCATCGATGCCATTGATTGACCCTCTCGTTCGCCTGAGCTAAATCCAATTGAGCGCCTATGGGACGTTATCTATCTGTGCATCCGACGCCGCCAAGTACTGCCACAGACTGTCCAGTGAGCTCACTGATGCCCTGATCCAGGTCTGGGAGGAGATCCCCCAGGACACCATCCGCCGACTCATCAGGAGCATGGCCAGATGCTGTTGGGAGTGCATACAGGCACGTGGGGGCCATACACACTACTGAGTCACATTATATGCCGTGATAAAATTCACGCAAGTTGGATCAGCCTGTGATTTCAATTTTTGACTTTGATTTTCGGTGTGATTTTGAATCCAGCCCTCAATGGGTTGATGATTTTGGTTTCCATTGGCCATTATTTTGTTCTCAACAAATTATACAATGTACATCAGTAAAGATTTTCAACTTGAATAATTCGTTCATCAAGATCTGATGTGTGATTTAACTGTTCCCTTCATTTTTTTGAGCAGTGTGAATTTATATATATACACACACTAAAATATAATCTAATCTTAGTTTAGTTTTCAATTTCTATATTAATTAATATAGATCACTTTGAAAATGTGCTTTTTGTTTTGCCAAGTCCTTGAAAATGAAAATGTACTTAAAAAACAACTTTCAACTTAAGAAATAACTTTAAATAGTACTTGACGGTCCTTGAATTTCATTTTGTAATGCCAGAATGTACCCTGTATCAAACTAACAATTGTGCTGTTTTAGGGGCACAGACGAGCTTCACCTTTGAATTGCCCAACCACAAGCTGTGCTTCCAGTCCAAGGTGTCCCCCGTGGATGTGACTGCCATGCCACCGTCAGCCAGCCTCAACCTGCCGCCTGTCACCATGTCAGGCGAGTACATCATGGAGGACCATGAGGGTCACTCAGACCAGGGCTGGGCCCCCGATGACTTCCCCACCAAGCAAGGCAACTACCTCCAAGGCAACTACTTGCGTTGCGTTGCAGAGGTAAGGGCAAAGCGTGGAATTGCTCACATTTTTACACACTGTTGGGTTTCCCTATTAGATTAAAGTAAACTGTACAGACTACTGTGTCTAATGTTTGCGCCGAAAGGTGACGGCCACAATTTTCGTCTTGTTAATGTGTGCGTTTTGTGGAACCTGAGGATTACCTTCACCCGCTTATAAATATAACTGACCTAGTTCCCGTGTTCTTATGCCGTTAGAATAAACTATTGTATTTTTATATAAATATTTGCTTTCATGCATGCATGTTGACTGAAAGTATACGTTTTTTTTCCAACATATATCATATTACATAATTATTACATTATGGTAAACCAATTAGATGACAATACAAATCACTGACGTTCAATTTGATTAACTTTAAAATGTATTCTGCAGCTGCACGGAACTTAGTGATGCATGATTTGTTTGCAGCAAATGTATCTTTATAATGATTCAGGAGTCTGGATTCACTCCGTGGGGGGGGTGGGTACCAGATACCATTTTGACAGAATAAAATAATTCCTGTGATAATGTCGTTCATAACTCAGAGCGACCGACTCTACTGACCCTCGTTCACTGTTCACCGGAAGTCGTCCTTCGCTCAACTGAATCAAATCGAAAGACTCTTTTTACTGAGTGAATCGTCAAAAAGCGAGTCTCAAAATAGAGTCAAAACTTTCATCACTAGTGGAACTCGTGCACTACAAACAACAACCAGAGCAGATGCTCCGCTGTAGTGACAGCGCAGTCCCCACAATTTGTCATTTGTCAGGTGATAGGCTTGACAAAAAATCACTGCTTTGGTAGTTGGTGCGTCCAAGTGCGTGTCCTGAAACAATTCGACCGCATTTCTGATTTTGGTCGTGCATGTGTTCCTGTAAATTCTTCTACCGCTCACCACAAATAGTTTCTCCTCATCTCAGAATCTTGCTTTGTTTTCTTTGGCTGCTGATTGGCATCGACTGTTTCCCCTGATTTACAGATTGGCTCTTTTGAGCATAACCTCACCACAGATCTCCTGAACCACTTGGTGTTCCTCCAGAAGGTGTTCATGAAAGAGGTCAATGAGGTTATCCAGAAGGTGTCAGGTATTAATCACTCTGCATCTACACATTCACATGTAAACCCCTCAACACTACAAACGTTTGCTTTGTTTTTTCCCCCCATTTCCCACTCCCTACACCCAGAGTTGACCTTGCGTGTGTGGTGTGTGTGCATGCAGGTGGAGAACAACCTATCCCTCTGTGGAATGAGCATGACATCTCAACGGATGCGGACAAGCCAAAAATCCTGCTGTATTCACTCAGCCTCATGTTCAAGGTACCTTGTTGAGCAGTGAAATTATCACTCGGTGTCTGAATTTCAGGAGAAAATTGTTTTATTTGTGCAAGTGCAGGATTGGCAGACAGACTATAATTCTTCTGAGATGCAATCTTGAGTCTTTTCTTTTTGATGTGTCGGGGGGTTAGGGGTAGATGGAAATAAAAACAATTTACAAAATATAGCTGCAGGCAGCAATACACAGGGTCCAGTTTAGTCACAGCAATTCGTTCTCCTGACAAAGGTATGTAATCAAATGAATTGTCAGAAATGGAATACACTCTTATGTTATCATGGCAACACATCTGGCTTTGACTATGAAGTACATTATAACATTTCTATTACAGTACCATTCATGTAGAATTTGGCTTGATATCTAAGTACTAATAGAAATGTATGCTGGGATATGCAGGTAAATATAGACGTCGAGGCGTAGTTCTCACTCTGATCTCTATTTAAACTCTTTAAAACTCTATTTAAACTCTAAACTGTTTTTAGTGTTTGGGTGGAAAATTATATCATACTGATGTCATGAACAACATTAGTTATTACTAATTACACCCCTAATTACAAGTCTGGCTCAGTTTAATGAAAGTATGTGTTTAGGTGTTATGCGTGTATTCTATGCTATTAAAGACAAGTCACACGGCATACCTCCTGGAATTCTTCCAGCTTTACTGAGGTTGAAGAAAGTTGGCTTTTATATATTTGTTCTATTTATCTCTTGATTAGGCCTTAGATAAATACATTGGATGTTTTTGGAAAGATGTCCTCAAAGCTTATCTATAAAAGAGTGTTTAACCGCCCAATGCCTCAATGTTCAAGAAAGTGGTTCTCTTTTACTTTTCATGGTCTGTCAGGTGAAGCTTTTTTTTTCTAAAGTATTTATTAATACATAGGGAATCCAGATGACTGCTACCACCCCATCCATGCGGGCAGTGCGCTTTGAGACGGGGTTAATTGAACTAGAGCTGTCCAACAGGATTCAGTGCAAGGCTCAACCTGGCGGAAGCAGCAGCTACCTCAAGCTGTTTGGCAAATGCCAGGTTGACCTCAACTTGGCCCTCGGGCAGATTGTGAAGCATCAGGTAACCACTTAATTACCACGTAAAATTCTATGCAGTCATGCTTTAGTATGTGAAACAAAAATGGATGGTTTCTCAGACATACATTATCATCATATAGCTGCGGCACTTCCCTTCAGCACACTGCAGGTTAATGACGATGCTGTGTAGAACTTTTACCGGCATCTTGCCGGTTTAGACACTAATTTTGGCATACTAAACAGGATACCCTTTCGGACACAGTGCATGCCTATTGTCAAATGCTTAGCCCAGGATATTGATCAGGACTAACCAAGTTCAACTAACTTGGCTCCAAAACACAGACAACCCTGTTTCACAAGTTTCACATTACACATCATCGAAATCCAAACCCCACAACTCCTTCCGACTCCTCCAGGTATACGAGGAAGCAGGCTCCGACTTCCATCAGGTGGCGTACTTCCGTACGCGGATCGGCCTGAGGAACGCACTGCAGGAGGAGATCAGCGGCTCCTCCGATAAGGAGGCTGTCCTTATCACGCTCAACAGGCCCATCGTGTTCGCTCAGCCGGTAGCTTTCGACAGAGGTATAATGAACTTCAAGCTGGTTATTAACTTGAACTTGAAGCGAGAAAAATTGTCACACTGCAACAACATAGCGAACGATATGCCCTACAAATAAAGTCACCTAACCTATTTGCCGTTATTAATTAATAAATTGGATTTATCCAAATGAATCTCTTCTATTCCAAATTCCATTGTGGTTTCTATGTGACATCACAGTATTTTGCCGCTAGCTAGGGTTAGCCTTAGCATGTAGGTAGCATGAAATAAGAGATGTGACTACCGGGAGAAGTGGCTGGTCATATTATGCCCTTCATAAGTTTTCAACCTTTTCACATTTAAAGGATAATTCTCACCACCTGGACTTAAGTTTCCGTCTGTCCAAAATGTTGTATATCCAGAGAGTGTGACTCAAAGTTAGTACAAGAAAGCCATGGGTTTAAATATTTTAATGGCATCAGCTATTCTAGAAGACAGAATGAGAAGGATGAAAACCTCCTGGGTGATTTAGTGCTTAATTTGGTGTAGTTAATTCCACTGCATTGTAGAGGACCGGGTCCTGATGTCCAAAGAAAAATACAGACAATACCACAGAGATGGAAATAGCCATTTCGTATAGGATACTGCTGATAGTAGTCAAAACTACATTTCATCTTGCAGCTGTTCTCTTCTGGCTCAACTACAAAGCAGCGTATGATAACTGGAATGAACAGCGTTTGGCCCTCAACAAGGATATCCACGTAGCTACTAAGGAAGTAGTAGACAAGTTACCGGGGATCCAGCAGACCTCAGCCCAGGCCTTCAGCACCCTCTTTCTACAGCTGACCGTGAATGACCTCGGCATCTGCCTGCCCATCACCAACACAGCCCAGGTAGACAAATTTAGCTATGCTCTTCATGCCGCCTCAGCAAATTTTGCACCACATTTCAATGCGGTTGTTGTGATCACTACATCCACTTCTGGAGGCTAAGTAAATTGTCACAAAGTCTCACATAGAGTTCAACCATGGTGAACTTTATATGCAGAATTGTGGTGTTGACCAATAGCAAAGTGGCTTTGGCTGCGTTGACCTCTCTATTAGAGAGTAACCCTAACCATAACCCTACATTAGGGTAATTTAACAATTACTTACCATACCTAACGCAAACCTAACCCTACACTAACTCTAACCCTTTAGCTGCTTCAAAGAATGCTAGATAATACATGGTTTCAGAACATAATACTTTGTGTTTTACAGTGAGTCGTAAGGCAGGAAGTAAATGGTATTACTATGTATCCATATCCATTCATACTATTTATAGTTCGCAGGCTAACTAGCTTGCAAATTAAACTAAACTTAAATCAAACTATTTCGCAACAACACAGACAAATCCCGTACTGTCAGTTCCTGGTTAGACGGATGGAAGCACTAGGACGAAACACACACCAGTGCCCTTTATTTAAATAACCCAACACTTAAATGATAGGTTTGGCATTTTTCCACGCAGGCATTATTTTTTGAACAATAAGTGTAACGTCATCGACAACAGAGCACAACCTTGCTGAACGTTTTACTATTGAGAAAGGTATTGCTCTGCTACAGCCTCTCCCTGTGTTTGAATGCCCTTTAAAACAAGCATTACATCTCCTCTTCATCTCCTTTTACCTACATCTGTGCTAACATAAGAGACCAGAAACAGTTACGCTGGAATTTATTTTTAACTTGTTTTGTGAGTACCAGCCAATCTTTACATGTCGTCATTATGTTCCAAGCAATTATTGCGCTACTTGTGTGTTTTGAAGAGCAGTTTCGCTCTTCCTCTTGAAAAATTACTAACCCTGCTAAAATGTTAGAATTGCACTGAGCTCTTTTCTTGATTTCATATGATAATCTTGATTTAAGAAGCAAGATACATTGGTTGACATGCAATACTTATTTCCATAGAGAGGGCAAATGCCATTTGCCGAAGGGCTCCGCTTCGAAGAAGGTGCCAGAGGATCACTAGGCCAGCCTAAATATACAAGAAAAGTAACCAGCTATTTCCCTTCTGATTCTGTTCTGATTGCTTGTGTGGACCCTTGGTCTTGTGCCTCCTATCACAATTCTGTATCACTGCAGTTTACAACTTATACAACTATATTTGTGTTTCAAATGTGACTTGGAAGGAGTCTAATTCCAGTTAAACAGATTGTGCTTTTGTTAATTGTTTGACAGAATTCACCCATTGGTTGAGTGAGGTGGGAGGAGAAAGATCATTAAAAGAGAGTGGCATCTGCATTCTGACAAAACAATTGTGAAATTGTGACCAAATTGTTCAATTGTGAATCACAAAATGTTCATTAGTAGTAGAGAACACTCCTGAATCCAAGTTTGAGTGTGACAAAGCTAAGAAACCCAGAGTACCAGAGTTGTTGCTATAATCACTCTAATGTATTCTGTGCATGTAAAAGCTTTAGACAAATTATTTACAGTAAATGTACAGTTGTGGTCATGATTATTGCCCCCAGCCAGACTATTTGTGTGCATTTAAACACACTCATGATAGGGCACGTTCTGTACATGTGTTGGCTGTGATGATGTATGATTGGTGCAAAGAGCAGGTGCTAACAGTTGCAACGAGTGCAACTGGGACAAAACTTCCCAAATTCCATTCAAACAACGCTTTCTCAACATTTTCAGTATTTAAAGTAGGAACTTTTTAGTTTAGTTTAGTTTATCCCAACCTCACTGATCCAAACTTATCAACGCTTGTTCTTTCCTGTTCAGATCTTACTATCTGACATATCTGAACGTATTACATTTATGTTTATGGATCATAGTGTTGGCAAATACTGTTGGATATAGTTGTTTCTGGCTGAGTTTAAATCATGACTTTGATTTAGGAGTAATTCCTTTTATGTATATTCATGTTTTGGTCAACTGAGCATTTCAGAAGACCTTCATTCTCATGAGGTTCTGATAACTTCTACTGTTCTACTGTGCTTGACTACACAATTTATTGTCAGTAAGCATGTCGATGTTTAAGTGTGCATATTAGTACATTCAAGCCTTTTTTCCAAATTTCTGGATTACCCAAACTATCCAAATTTTCCTCTCTGTTTCCCCACATGTCCCATGTCTTGGCTAACCCAGGCCAACCACAGCATAGACTTTGACACAGGTTCAGCACTGGTGCTGACTATTGAAAGCACACTGATCACAGCCTGCTCCTCTGAGTCACTGGTGAGCAAGGGCCACTTCAAGAACTTCTGCATTCGCTTCGCTGAGGGCTTCGAGACCTCCTGGGATGACTGGAAGCCGGAGATCCGCGGTGACATGGTCATGAACGCCTGTAAGTGGTCTGAATGTCAAGACACAAAAAGCTGTTTTCTCATTTAGTGATGTACCTTTGACCTGTGTGTGACTTACACAAACAGCATCACTAATATAAAACTATGTTTCACTAATTGAAAACGTGAAGGTAGATTCCACTCGGTCTTAGTCATTAGTCGAGAACTCCTACAAGACAGAAGAGTGTGCTATATTGCCTACCACGCTTACAGTGGTTCTTGCGAGCTAGCAAGCAGACATTGTAGGAGGTTGGAACCTATCCCAGCTTCCACATAAACAGAATACCTCAATCTGTTACAGTGATATGGTCCCATACTTTGATATAAATTCATAGTCTCACTTTTATCAGTAGCTTCTGTTATCAATGGGTGAGAAGAATGGAGATTATACATTTTTTTCTGCTCTCCATGGACATCCATTGCTTTTGCAAATAGGGTCTCAAAAGCATACTTCTAACTAAAATATAAGGTGTGTCCGACATTGCAACCTGCATATCAACTAAGTATATCAGCAAATTACTCCCTTGTTCAACATAGGCTCGTCATTTATGAATAAATTGACTACTTCCACAATAAGGTAGCTTCTAAATAGCTGGCTATCTTTTTTACATCTCAGCAGCATAAGTTGGACCAATACAATAGATCCTTGCGGTTAGACCAATTGAATCGTTTCGTTCTCGGGATCCTCTTTTGCACTCTAAAGGTTAGTATTTAAATGTCCATAAAGTATTGAACCAGTATTGAAAAAGGATTTTGATATTTTTTACATCAGAGTCAGAAGTTTTCAGTTTCCAAAAGCGATGGAAGTGAATGAAGAGAGGAAAATCTCTGTTCACACAGCAACCACAGAAGCTACTAGTAAAATTGAGAGGTGGTATACAGACTTTTCCACAAAGTACAGTAATTTAAATGAGGAACTATTCGTGCCTGGAATCTCCTGAAATGGGAACCTTCACAGTCCCTAAAAGAGTTCCGGGTTCCCATCGCACCTCGGAACCATGGAGATTATGCAAATTAGGAACAGACTGTTAAATTTGTCATTTTGGCACTCGAACTTTGTTGTTGTATTTCGGGTGCTGGCTTTCCGTTTTCTTTTATGAAACAAATGTAGCGAGTACTACAAACAAGCATTTGAGTGTTAAGTCAACTGTGTTTGAGCAATCAGCCTTGTTCAGTACTACAACCCCTCCCCATGGTTCCCGTTCCCCCGAAAAGTAGCAACTCACCTCCTGGGAACCAATTTAGGAACTGAAGTTCCTCCTGTGGAAAGAAAAGGCCTAAATCTGGGGAACTAAGTTCCTGAAATGCTTCCTGTGGTTGAAAAGTCCCTTAATATCTAGGAACATATTCAGTCAAATGGACAATGCTTCTATACAATTTCTTCATTGTATTGCATTCTGCATTGTAGTAGAATACCCCTTTAATCGTGCATGTGCTCCACTCATAGGTGTCGTCCCTGATGGGACGTATGAAGTATGTTCTAGGACTACAGTGCAACCCTCCGCAGGCAAGTTCAGTTAGCTTAAACAGTCAAGTCTGTTTAGCTCACAAATAGATTTCCTTATCCACGTTGGGTCTTTGTGCATGCATTGTATGGATAAATTCGATTTTTCTTTTTTCATGTGGTTCTCACTCTTTCTGAAACAGAAAGCAGCTGTGCTGGTACCTGGACGCTGAACGTGTTGTGGAAAATGTGTGGCATTGACGTCCATATGGACCCCAACATCGGTAAACGCCTTAATGCCCTCGGCAACACGTTAACCTCCCTGACGGGCGAGGAGGACGTGGAAGATATCGCTGACCTGAATTCAGTGAACATGGCCGACCTCTCTGATGAGGACGAGACGGACACCTTGTCACCCACTATCCACATGGTAAGCAACACATGTGCAAGAGAGAGGCAGACACAGAGAAAGCGTGTGCCTGTCCCAATATATGTTCAGGCCGTCTTTTGGTTAGACCAGGAAGGGATCACGGTGGCGCTTTATTTTTCTGAAAGGAATTACACTTATTGCAGTTTTGAGGCTGGCTTATTTACCTTTGCGTTTTCATTTTGTTTGTTATTTATAGGGGTGGGCCGATTGATCGGATGAAATGACTTTCTGTTACGGATATTGTGTTTTGTCCGATTAGGTTTGTTGTCCAATCATTTTGAGTTTATATCCGGGATCTGAGAAATGATGATCTCATTGTATATCCGCTGTCCATCATGACAAATACATCGCATGATCTGATCAGGCTCACGTGATAAAACAGCTGTACATACAGTTCCTCCCACAGATATAGAAAAGTACATATTGAGTTTGCGATTTGAGGTGCGTCTGCATGGTCTCCCAATAGGGTGACCATGCAGACGCACCTCAAATGTTGGGTATTGAGAGATGCAGACTTCTCTACAAAATCAACTGTAACTCGCTTAATTATGAACCGATTTTCATGAAATGTGTTTCAGAATTAAGCAAATTACAGTCGAGTCGATTTTGTACAGAAGGCTGCATCTATCAATACACATTGTATTTGTTTATTAGTGGATCTTGACCACTCCGAATATGGCAGAGGTGAAAGCCCCTTTTACACAGAGATCCCGCAATAATGCCGTAACGAGGTCCCGTCTATATTGCGGCTTTGCCTTTTTCACTGAACCAAACAAAGGCAGCATATTGCCGCCCCGTTGTGTGGCTTTAGACAGCATGCCGGCTTTCCGGACTCATGGGGCGTGCACAACAGCGTCGGCCCCTAGTGTGACGTATAAAGTATGGTCGAGGTGGTATTATTATTTAAAATTACTATTATTTATTATTAAACGTATTGTTTAAAATTTTAAAATTATTTAACTGAATTAACCCTGTAGCCTCGGGTGAGGGCGGAGCTATGAGCTGTGAGCGGCCGGCGGTGCACCGCCCGCCACCACTTTCGCCACCCGTCTCCAGACAGGGAGAACGGGTGGCGAAAGTTCATTCTCCGGAGGCAGAGAGGACAGGTTGAAAATGACCACACTGATTTAATATTTTGATTAAGATTTTGGGTTAGGTTATTGCGTCCGGGACTCCATAGGGAACTTCTCTGTAAAGGAGGCGAATGTGTGAAGCTGCTGCGGAACCCCTAGTTCTATATTTGAGAATTAAACATTCAAATATATTAGAATATTAAAAATAATAAAGCATACAAGCTTGAATGTGATTATAAAGGAATATCAGCAATCCTAATAGGTTAATTCTGACAAGGCCCTGTGCCTTGTCAGAATGTGTCAGAATTAACCTTAAAACCTATTGATAATAGTTAATATGTTAATAATTAATAATACATTTTGATGACCAAGTTTTTGATTGGTTGGTTGGTCGCAGACAATAAAGGGGTGTGAACTCCATTCGGGTTCCCGAATGGAGTTCACACCGCTGTCCCGGCATTCCGGCTGTCCCTTTTACACAGACGCCGTTCTGGCCCCGTTTCGCCTCTGTTACTCATCCACTGCCGGATCAGAGGCGGATCACCAATGCCCCCCCATTCCGTGTCCATACCTTTTACACAGAACAGCGATGCTGTTTAAAAGGGGCTATAGGCTATGTCGCAAATCAGTGGCAGAACTGCTTTACGGCAATATTTACGGTTATCTGCACGTGGTAAAGACGGTAAAGAGAGTAAAGACGTGGATTGTCATGGATTATTACAAAATTTGCCCATCTGGTACCACGCCGCGACAACATTAGGTGCCCAAGCAGCTTTCTGCTTTTTGTTTGCCGATCGCATTTTAGTAAATGTAGAAGACACAGGTAGCGTCGGTACAACTTAATTTGCGTTTTACTACCAGCGTTCGCATCGGGCAAAAATAAAAGTGTTGTTTTTTTTTTCACATTTAAAGCGAGTAGCTGCTTATACTTTTTTTTTTTAGGCAACTTCCGGTTTTTCAGATTGTTATGTACCGGAGACGGCCCGAGATGGCACTTTTATTGTTTTTTAATTACTGTTATTGTAATTGGGGGAAAATAAAGAACAACGCATCAACACTTTCTTTTTCTAAACTGAATTATACTTGACCTATTATAGTGTTGATACTAGGCTTAGAGGATTGAGAACACTCATTCAATCATTATATATAAAAAAACAAAAACGTATTAAACTTTTTACGATCAAGAAGAAGACACTATGGGACAATTTTGTTGTAAAAAAATCGAACTGATGGGACTGCCCCATCATTTGTTGTGAGGATTGAGCGCACGCTGGCGCTTGACAATTCTTTTGGAGTAATAATTTTTATTGACACTTTTTTTTGTGTAAACACCTTTTCTGCAACGGGCAGACTTTCAGATATACCGGAGAACTACAAATTATCGATACTTCCACCCCTCCTCACTCCACTCTGCTGTTTCATGTGATGGGCCTAGTGAACCATTAGTCATAACAAACGCTAATCGGTTTGTTAAGAAGGCCCACACTTCTAGTGGTAAACACTGAGTAAACACCCTAACTATTTAAAGAACGGCTTTGTTTTTTGGGTATTTTGTTCCATTAGACTGCATTGAAGCATATTGAAAAGGTAAGGTAACTGCATTAATTGTCCCATAAAATTGTTCCATGAGCAAATGTTCCATGAACACTGGAACTGAACCCATCCTTAAATATTACATTGTTGCAAATTTTAAACTTCCTGCTTCGGCTTGTCCAATTTGCTGCCTATGCATCTATCTGTCCTTGCCATTGTTTCAGACTCCAGAGGGCACCTTCAGCCCCAGGCTGACATTGCGGAAGCGACTGGTAAATCACATACTGGGTCTGAGCCCCAGGCCACAGAGTGTTTCTGTTCCAGCTGACGACTTTTCCTGTGCAACGCCTTGCCTCCAAGCAGGCCGTGCCAGGTCCCTGAGACCCCTTTCTTGGGGCTGCGTATGTAGCTATTCACAGTATTTACTATTTGATGCCTCAAAATCACTCACAAGATGTGCCCGGTGTTAACAGGAAAATCACCTTCTGTTAAGGTTCGGTGGTGGTGATTCTCGATGATATGCTGCATCAAATTTGAGCATTGTGTCGCTTAGCCCTTGATTTTACTGACCCCAACAGATTAATGGTGGGCTTCATGTTGAAAGAAATCTTGCTTGGCGACTCTCATTACAAACCTCCAAAAACATTCTTGTGATTATCCTCCGCATTAGAACTAGGCTTTAAATTGCTTGCATACAGTTCAGTTATTTGAGGATGGTGGTGGTGTTTTATTTAAAACTATAAATAATATATATGCTTTTGATCTACCTGGTGTGTGGGTTACAGTTAAACGGCTAGTTGCACTTGTCACTTACAAGAATTGTAGGTTTGTGTGTGTCTTCAAGGGAGAAATTAAGAGTTGATTTTCAAAAACAGACAATTTTGATAAATCTTGTATTTTGAGTTGGGTTGCATTAATTAGTGATTTTGCCCATCCAGCTCTTTTGTATATAAAGTATGAACATTTCTACGCACATATTTGTGAATGAGGCCCAATGTGAGCTCTGGTAGGTTATTCCGCTAGGGCCCTGGGATGAAGAGTTTGAGCGAAAGTTACCTTTCCAGTTGCACAATTGGGGCAAGTGCCACCATCTCTAGTTGCATGGCTTAAACGCCATATGCTGATTGGCTTTCTGATAAGAAAACATGAACTAGTCAGCATTGTCAATAGGCGATGTTGGCTTTTACGACAAAATGGATTGAGAGTCGTCGATTTGGTGATTTGAGGCATGCAACAGTCAGTTCCCTTTAGCCAAAAATCGTCTTTATCTGTTTTTGCAAATGCACTCTTAAAGGGCTTCACAAATGATCTCATATATCATTGCTAGTTTGATTTTACCGTGCAACCAAACCTTTAACACAAGCTCCTTTTGATGAAAATCTGGTTTTATTTGGTCGTGATGATATTTCAAATGATGACTAACCTTGGGAAATGGGCCGATTACATTGTCTTATTCACAGCAACAGGTCTACGGGGGAGCTGCTGCAGGAAATTATAGTTTGTAATACTGTGATTTTACGTGTCATAAAGTATGAGTCCTTTAACATGTTTATCTGACGTGTGTGATATTTTTGTGATGAAAACAAAAGGAGCCTCTCGACCCCAGGAGGCAAATGTCGATGGGAAACCAGGTGACAGACGCACGCGGGCGGAAATTCAACAAGAGGCTGGTGGATATCCGAGAACTCAATGAGCAGGCCAAAGTCATCGACGACCTCAAGTAAGAGCTCTCGGACAAACCAGGGCCTGTGTTTATCAAGCGTCATATAACCTAGTCGCATGGATCTAGATCTTACAGCTCACTAACGATAATAGTAATAAGTCCCCAATAAAGTATAGGATTAAACTGTTTCCAACTCCCTGGTGATTCTTGAAACGGCTATGAGGTATTATTATCGAAATATCACAACTGGACAAAGCCAACAATGGAACAGTTCTATCTGTTGAATAGTTATCTGGTAAATAAAAGTGCCACATTGTCATTGTCATCGTTGTGTTTAGAATTCTCAGTGCATTTCGCTTTGTAAATGCTAACGGTCAAATACCACATGCAATTCCCCTTTAAATGCACAGAAATTACCAAACTTATTGTGAACATAAAATAATTATTGACATAATGTGATGATTTAGTGTTCTTTGGACTGTAGCACCACAGAATGAAATATTCCCGTGTTTCATCAACCTCAGAAAACTGGGTGCAAGTGAAGGCACCATAAACCAGGAGATCCAGCGCTATCAGCAACTGGAGTCAGTCGCAGTCAACGACATACGGAGAGATGTGAGGAAGAAGCTTCGCCGCTCAAGCATGAGGGTGAGTTCACACAAATTCCACTCCTGTTTCGACATAATGCTACTGATGGAATACCGCTCCACTGGCTTAAAGTTTTTTAAATTCCATTAAATTCAGCAGAGCCTGGTATAAATGGGATAAAAAGGCTTTAAGCCCTCCCCATATTTTTGAGAAAAAGATGAGAAAATAAGTTTAAAGGTCACATATTATGAAAAACTCACATTTTCAATGTGGGGCCTCTGATGGGCCTACTAACACACAAACTGTGAAATAAGACAACCCAGTCATTTTTTTGAGAGGCGCCTTTGTCAGAAAACATGGGATTCAACAAGCCATTCAGATTTGCCTCCCTCCCCTGCGTCAAGTGGGCTTATTAGAATGAGACCGGCCTCCATCTGAGTATCTCCACCTAAACTACCTTTGCGAATGTGCACCATTTTTTTTCTCGCATGCGCCGGACCTGCTAGCATTATGTTGACGCTAAGAGCTAAGCATGGGAACTGCTCTGTTCCCATGCTTAGCTCTTAGCTCACAAATATTTTAGAAGAAAGAGGAATCAATAACAACTGTCCGTGACAAAACTGCAGACGAGGGAAATGTAAGTATTTAAAGAATTATTGTGCTGAAAAATAAAGGTTGGCGGAAACATTGACGGTAGGCTGGGCGATCACATGGATCTCCGCTGCGCATTTCTCTAAACAAGATGTATTTCTTTTCCTCAGTTTCCTAATTGAATGAAAGCCCTGTGCGTAACGGGGTGATATAGAGAGAAAAAAAAACGCCACACGCCAAAGACCATTTTTTTACCAAAACCAAAGAGCATTTGGGTCGTACTGTGTGCACTTGGACATGGAATCCTGGGATAGTAGGTTTTATAGTGTAACTGCTGTAACATGTAGAGATTCTGAAATGTGATTCTGCAGTGTGAGAGTTATTGACAGACTTTTATTTAGCCCTCCCATCTGATATCACCACCAGCCGCCAATGATTAAATTATATCATTTAGTCGACACTTTTGTCCAAAAGTGAATTAGAACACTGTTTATCCAAACGTTTCCTCACAACCAAACCAGCATTTTCTCCCCATCCTAGATGGGGTTGAAGACCACTAGGATGGGGAAAATGCAGAGGACTCATTTCCCCACGGGGATTAATGAAGTGCATCTTATTCGCATATTCGCAGGATTTTCCTTCTAAATAATCCTATCCTATCCTAATCATCGTATCCTGTCTTAACCATCTTGAAATTAGGCCCCACATTGTGTTTTCTCCATTCCAGGCGGCCTCGCTTAAAGATAAGTGGGGTCTGGGCTACAAGCCAAGCTACAACCGCTCCAAAAGCATTTCAGCAGCAACAGGAAGGCCCCCTCTCAAGAAAATGGACCGGCAAAGGTACCATCGAACATTGTTCTGATCCAAAATATCTCAGATCGCATGTCAGAGAACAAAACTTGCAACTGTATATTTAGGATGACTGCAAGTATTGTTTTGTTTTTAAGAATAACCCTAACCCTATCCTAGTCAGCTATACTGCTATACTTAATTTTGTCTGTCTTTAGTTGGGAGATTATTACAAGATTTAACTGTTTAATCCTGTTTCGTCTGTTTATTTTTACACCTTTCAAGGCCACCTGCAGCATTTTGACATATTTAATGTTTATCAATGGTACTCCCTGTTGTTAATTGATTCCACAGCCTCCAGACATTTTCTTTGACAAACAAAAAGTTTTTTTGACAACATTTTCAAGTTAATAAAAACTAATTGACTACAAAATGACGAGCTGGTGCGCCAACTCACCATGAAATTTAAGTTTTTCCGCGGAGGCCCAGAAAAAACGACTCGAGGTGGTGTGTTTGTCACAGTGCATTATCTGAACAGATGTGTTAATCACTCTGACACCAGTTCCAGAATAGTGGATGTGGATGACTTGCCCGATGTCCGAGTGGATGCATCTTCCCCTGGGCCCAGAGTCACCTTCAACATCCAGGACACGGTAATCCAGATTTAAAACCAACAAACACAGAAAGAAAAATAAACTTGTCTTTTGAAAGATTAATGGATTTGCATCCTGTTATGTAGATGACCATCTCATTCTTCATGTATGCGTTTGTCACTGTTACATTGGCAATTTTTTTGTCTAGTTAAGCTGTTAGGATGAACTTTTCAAATATGCTGTCCACATTTCAATGTACTTGCGGGGTTACTTATGGGTTATAGGGCTATTGATTTTTTCCACCCCTCTTTTCAAGCTTCTTTTGAGCTTTTTTTTATGTCTCTTTTGTTTAATTAAAGATTAGTAATGAAGCCGTGGACTCCACAAGCACGCCTGTCAGTCCAGGAGAGGTATTCAAGGTATATCGAATGAAAGCTAAAACCTAACCAATTACAAATGCAAGTGCGCCACCAAAATCTTCTCTTTTCCTCTTTCCTCTTGAAGTTAATTTGGTGCAATATGCAGCAGCCAAGATAATTTAACATCTCTTTTAATCTATTTTGTTTTTCTTGAATTACTAGAGATGGGACAATGGATGCAAAACCACAATATTTAACAATGTAAAAATATGAATATATGTAAAAATACAGTATATAGGCACACCAAACTAAAATACAGCAGTAAGCTACAAATCCAACTAAACTCCTTGGGATATGAAGGCACCGGGTTGTTTACAGGTTTGTAAACAATGTTTCAAGGTTTGCCTTCATGATAGTTTGCCAGGTATGAGAACTCAGCTGATAATCACTGCGCCCAGTGGAGAGATAAATGTTGTTTTACTCATCATAATGATGAGCAGTGGTGGAAAGTAATGAAGTACAACTACTTGTACTTACTGTTACTGTACCTGTACCTTCAAGTTTATGTACTTCGGTAACTTGTACTTAAGTATGGATTTTTATTCCACAACAGTATTAATGTTATTGGGCTTATATGTGGAAACAAAAGATATATTCATCAAATGTTTATAAAATGTTGAACCACACCAGTAGGGCAACACATTGTGGAAAAAAAATATACCAATTTGTTAGTAAACTAGCTCTTATCTGTATGCCATTGTATTTCTATTTAATATTTTTTATTATTATATTTTATAATTTTGTGAACCCTGTATTGTGTATCGTATTGTGAATTATGTCCATCATCCCACCGCTAGTAGTTACTGTGGATGCTGAAATTGTATTTAATTCAAATAACATTTTCCTCAATCTTTAGGCATTAGCTGTTGTCCGGCAGCTTTGTATGGTCCTCCCATGTATAGAGTACCTTGGACGTATAGAGTGCGCTTGGATGCACTAGTAATTCTAATGTGTGCCAAATTTGAATTCTCTTGTTCTATCTTTCTCTACATCTTTAAAAGGCCAGAAAAAGTCTTAATGTAAAGAAAATAAAATATATATTTTTGGACATGGCACAGTTTGGTTCTAGTATTTTGCTGCACTTGCTGAAGATACTATTAATGGTTTAATGCGGTTTGACTGAAATCGAATGAGTCATTTGTCGAGCCCATCATTAGCATAACCATCTGTATAAACTTGCCACCTGATGCCAAAAGCCAAATAGCGATTTTTAACTAAATTGTTTTAAATTGAACATTCCATATATAATAGGGGTATGTGCTTATGTACTTCCAACAGAAGAAAGTCAACTAAAAAGATTTCTTTATGCATTCAACTATTGATTCACTGACCTTAACTGAATCCAAAATGAATAATGTGATTTCTCTCTGTCATTGAAGATATTTCTTTGAAAGGACATATAACGCCCATAATCTGACCTCAAGTCTAAAGGACTCTCAGCTTTTCCTAACTCCATTTTCCATTTTCCGCCTTGCTTCTTGCTTGGGTTATTCTACTGTTTGTTTTCCTCCAGCTTGCATTACAGATTTTCTTTAATCTAGTGGATAGCTGGTGGTGTCTGATCCTTCATTCCTGCTAGCTACTTGAAGGTGTCACTCTTCTGTCTTACCTTGTCTCTCATGCTGCACCATTTCTGTATCCCGGTACTCATTGTTAAACTGGGCGTGTTTTCATCGCTTAAGAGTCTTGTACATCAAGAGACATGTTGATTTGGAAAGTTGTAATTACGCTGGCGGCAATGAGGCCAGCGTTAACGAGGCTTTGGGTCAAGTTCATTATTGTTTTCATTATTGTTATCGTATCGTTTTATCATGAAGTAAAAATGATACCAGTACCTTTTCTCTAAACTAAACTGAAATCCGGACATTCTAAACGAACTGAAATGGACTGTAACAAAATGAACGTTATAAATATTTTCTATACTCTATATATAAAATAGTTTAAACTATTTTCTCCTCAATTTGTGGAAAATGTCTGTCTGACGGCACAGAAATGAAACCACTAGAAGGTTAATTCTAGTGAAGTAATAAGACGTGTTTCTATTGAATTTATGTATTTACGTAGTTACAGTTCTATGAATTCTGGATGACCGTCAGAGGCAGTGGATTTATCTGGATTTATCTACCTGCATGCGCAGTCGAGAATTTTATTTCACCAAATCAAAGTCACGTGACTCACAAGTGCCCATGTGCCGCCCCTATATTATCACATGGGACTCTGGGCTCTGTTCTTACGGAATCTTCTCACCAAGGTTTAGAGTGACAGAGATCTGGCGGTTCATAGAACCGTAGTTGCATACGTAACTCTCATTCTATTTCATTCTTACTCACCGGCAGTCATCCAGTGTGAAACACAGCCTCTGATACCAACAAGGTCATGAGGAACCACCACCCCTCACCTAATCTGTTGATAGTCCTGGTAGAACAGTCGCTCCTATGGCAGAGAACAAACACTGCACAAACACCACACATACAGTGCTGTTAAAAATATGTTTGCCCCCTTCCTGATTTCTTATTTTTTTGCATGTTTGTCACACTTAAATGTTTCAGATCATGGCCCTGTGTGTTATTTATTGTACCCTTTAAGGATGTAACATTTTTCTTTTATGTTTGCTGAATTTAGCTAAAAACTGAATTAGGTAACTGACTAACAAGTCATTTTACCTGTACATTCACCATGAGGCCACCACCGTTTTTTGGAAGACTAACGTTGGCCCTTTGTTTTTTTTCCTGAAGTTCCCAGAGGAGACTGAGACTGACCTGCTGTTTGTAAGCTCTGAAGAGCAACCCCATCCTCATCACCTTCATCATCACCCTCACCCATCTGCTAGCGAGAGCCATTACGCAGTGTTTAGTGCGCCTGCGACCCCCGCTGTCTTTTCACCCGCGCTTCCCTTCCAGCCCAGTGAGATGCAGCGAGTTGACCTCTCGTCCTCCTCCTCCGAGGACTCAGACAAAGACGACGAGATGGAACGTGAGAGGCCTCCCAGCTACCGGCCTGTGTGAGTTGTTTTTATATATATACTTTTTCTTTTTTAACCCTCTGAATCTCCAAAACTTATAAAGCAAGACAAGATTTCACACACAGCAAGAATTTGTTGTCAAATTCATACCATAACATTTCTGTGACAGTCTCACCTACAGATGCGGTATTGTTGAGAATCCACCTTTGCCATGTTTTCTCCATTTGTTTCAATATGTTAAAAGCAAGAAGTTAATAACGAAAATGAGACATTGTTCTCTGTGACAGCTGCGACTTTATTTTCCCTGTTTTGAAAACCTAAAAATGATACCTTGTTCTTCGCTCCCCTTCAGACAAACATCTCATAGGAAGGCTTCAGGCTTCGCTGCGGTCAGCCAGCTTTTCAGCGAGCGCTGGCCGAGCACCCCATCGAACCGGAGTTTCATGAGCTCGCCGACGGAGCGGAACATTGACTTTGAGCTGGATGTCCGTGTGGAGATTGACAGTGGGAAGTGTGTGCTGCATCCCACCACTCAACAGCCAGAGCATGACGATGTCTCCTTCAGAAGGTATTGGTTCGACACTCCAGACAAGAGCCCCATCTCACAAGGTTGTTGTCAAAATGTGATTAAGCCTAACCCAGAAAAATGGTGTGCATTCTAAGCCCATGTGTGTAAATTGAAACATAGGCTGCATGGCGTGTGGAGCTTTGTATTGGTTGGCTACATTTGTCTCCAACAAAAACACAATTGAAGACCATACAGTGGAGTGAAAAAGTGTTTGCCCCCTTCCTGATTTCTTATTTTTTTTGCATGTTTGTCACACTTAAATGTTTCAGATCATCAAACAAATTTAAATATTAGTCAAAGACAACACAAGTAAACACAAAATGCAGTTTTTAAATGAAGGTTTTTATTATTAAGGGAGAAAAAAAATCCAAACCTACATGGCCCTGTGTGAAAAAGTGTTTGCCCCCCCCTGTTAAAACATAACTTAACTGTGGTTTATCACACTTGAGTTCAATTTATCTAGCCACACCCAGGCCTGATTACTGCCACACCTGTTCTCAATCAAGAAATCACTTAAAGACCTGCCTGACAAAGTGAAGTAGACCAAAAGATCCTCAAAAGCTAGACATCATGCCGAGATCCAAAGAAAATCAGGAACAAATGAGAAAGAAAGTAATTGAGATCTATCAGTCTGGAAAAGGTTATAAAGCCAGGTCTAA
>OMKR01000060.1:4379-25276 GCA_900302355.1 Cyttopsis rosea
GAGGTAGGGCAAAAACAAATATCATTTTCCAATACTTGATATGGAATATTGACAATATTTTGGGGATGATTATTGGTGCTTTCATAAGATATTTACACACAGAAATATTTGAGAAACCATCATTAGTAATGTAGATATTATGACCAAGCAGGTAGAGGCATTGATTAGAACATCTAGAACACTATGAAGTTCAGAAAAAGTCAATGTAACGCAGTCTTAAAGACATATTTCCCCAAGACTTAACCTAAGAGTAAAGTATCTTGGGTTCCGTGAAAGGCACTTCTAATTTAAAGTTATTAATATTAGGTATTATAATTATTATTATAATAACAGTGGGTACATTAAAAATACATGTTTTCTCCTGCAACATTCGAGCCAACTAATTAGTTGATAACCAGAAGACCACAGTTCTATAGATGCTGTTGTTGACACGACCAAAGTTAAGTCTCTATTAAAGTGTATACTTGCAGGTATTTGGCCAGAACACTTGCATGAGACTAGGGTTTTCCCATCCAGACTTATTGCGCCTCAAGAAATTCTGCTCTACGGAATAAGGAAGACAGGAGCATTATTCTTCATTACAAGACACAGGCCACTTCCGTTGACCTGCAGAAAATGCTTACTGTAATGTGCGACGGCTGCTCAATCACAGCGAAAGTTTCCTGAGAGAGTTTTGAGGGAAGCGCTAGGGGCGACGAGGCGCTGGGGTGAGATAATGCGCTGCTGTGGGAAGGCGGGAGGTAAGCGAGCGGATGTGCCCAAATAATCTAGAACGCCTCATTTTTTATTCTTCTCATTATTACTGCCAGTTTGAAAGGGATGAGCTTAACTGTGAATAATGAGGTGTGAAGTTATTACAATCGGTCCCTAATTGGTCCGGGGTCATCCTCCAACTCGCAGTCAGCAGATTCAGAGGTGCAGATGTTAAGAAAGAGAAATGGGCTCTGCTCCCTCCACTCCAGTCGACAAATCGCAAGGAAACGATCGTGAAATACCTCAGATTACTAATTGTTCATTCATGCTGGTCCATGTCGATACTACTTCAATCAGCTTTGACCCTTGACCTAAATGCAATCCAAGCGTCTGTGTGTGTGTGTTTGTGTGTGTGTGTGAGTGAGAGAGAGTATTGCGGTCACCGATCATGCCGTTGACAGTGCCGAAGAGGACCGAGCCCTGGGTGGGCGTGGAGCTCTCTCCCAGGTTCTGCAGCACCAGGGAGCCATGGGAGAAGACGTTGACAAACTCCCCGAGGTGGAAGACCCCGACCTCCTGCAGGTGCTGCCGCTCCTCGTCTGTGGTCGCCGCACTGGGGTTGCCGTGGTGACGACGGCAAAAAAAGTTAGAAAAGAAAGATGAAAGAAAAGTCAAACAAACAAACAAACAAAAATAAAACAGAAAATCGCAGTGGACAAGATTGACCAATTGATTGATTTTGCAAAGGACGATTAAAGTGAAAAAAGACAATTTTAGAGCTTTTTGAAAAAGGTCAGAGGATGATAGAGATGAAAAACAAGACACGCGAAAAATGAAAGTAAGAGTGACAACGAGAAAGAAATGTTACAAAAATAAAGGTCAAGTGAATTCAGTGATTAAGCCAGATGCATTAGGTGGCCAACGGGTCCTGGCATCAGTCACACCAGGACCAAGCCTTCTTAGAATGAATCACATCCATTTCCTCTCCTCTAAATAAACACTGGAGTGAGCAACTCAGTGAGGCAAAGGTTTAACAGCGAAAGTGTCCAATAACTGGAGGAAAAAAGAAAATATATGAACTATATAAACACATGGATTATGAGGGGGGGGGGGGGTGGTGTGGGTCAGCAGTTGGTGCCACATACAAGTGCCTTACATCTTCAGAAAGCTGAGACCCTAAGGAATCATTTGAGATGCAGCTTGACACTGTATGTCAATCTTTTCAAAAAATTAAAAGGTAATAAACATTATATAATTAATTGTGCCTGATAAAAATAATTTAAATTTTGAGTGTAAAGGGGCTTAAAACATTATACTCATGCCTAATGATGCCATTCCCATGCTCAATTATGTGTGATTAGTTGCAGCACCAAGTTGCGGGTTGATAACATTAATTACACAGCTTTTGTACACTTTCTAGACATTTTGACCATTCAGGAATGGGGAAAAAGGTCAAGAATCCCCCAAAAAGACCACCTGAAGACCTCATGACCTTGAAAAACACTTTAGAAAATGTAATCCTGTGATGCAGCATCAATAACTTTTAGCACATTTTTCTGAAAATGGTTCAGAAAGACCCACTTATCTTCAATGTACCTTGACATCCCATACAATTTCTGAACGGTCTGGGTGTCTAGATTCTGGGTCTAGAGTTTCATGAGGCTGTGATTATCCTAGAGGTCACAATAGGTCATTTTAAACAGCAAGGTCAAGTTAAAATGCTGTCATCACATTGAAATGGTTATTTTGAGGCCATATTTCATCCCACATGAATGCAATTGAGCTCTTTGGATTCACATGAGTTTTCAATTATGAAAATTGTGCCATTGTCCAAATATTTATGGACCTGACTGTAGCAATACCCAATTTATACAATTCCATGAATGTTTAGGTACCACAGTGTACAGAATAGCCGAATTTGGAGCTATGTTACGCCGCTTCCCAGCGAGGTAGCATGACATGCTAACCACCTACGGGTAGGCCTGCTCGTTTCTGTTGATATTGGAAGCTAACTGGTATCTTAAAAACTGATCTCACGAGAGTCCGTCAAAGAGGGACTGCGTAGTGAACCCACAGGCGGGTTCACGGCGTTAAAGAGGTTAAGAGTTGTAATGCCATTTTTAATCGCCTTTTAAAACCAATTTGGATTCGGAGAAACAAATCCATTGTGTACTTACTAAACAACTCAAAATGATATCCCTTTGTTTTCAGGTTATAACTTGGGTTTTATGTTCATGCTGCAAAGATAATGTGATTTCTGTAGCATTGCAATGCAACACAAATGCTTAAATAATGGTGGGTGGAATCGACTTGGATTTGAATAGATTAACATCGCACTAATCAAAGCACAAATTACACAAATCTGAAACCCTATAAAAATCATAACATTTTAAGACCTTACTAAATTGACTGAATACATTTTCTTTCTTTTTGACGCATGGACATTGTGTGAAAATGATGATGTGATATGTGCAGAAAATAGAACTTATTAGTCAAAATAGTCAAGATAGTCGTCCTATCTTGGGCGCAAAATATTTCTGCACGCAAGCACCTTTTGGGAAAAACAAGTAACTGCATATGCTGTAGAAGCAGTGAGTAAGGGGATTATAGCACTGCCTCAGACTCAGCATTTATGTAAAATAATGTTTGATGTTTCCATTGTTGGCGGCGCAGCATTCAACTGAACAGCATCCAGGAGATGTGTGAAGATCACCTGTCCTTTTGGCACACAAACAGGTTGAAGGCGTTCTCCGCCCCTAGGAAGTTGTCATCATCAAGGATTTCCACGCCGCTCATCCAATTGGGATTGAAGTCACGTGCAATCTAGTAGAAAGGAAGAGAAATAAACAGGAGAAGAGCGAGAAGAAACGGTAAACAACATGTCAGTGACAAAGTTTGTGCCACGTCGGGCCAGAGGTGCCTCCTTCTCAGAGTAAACACGGAAGTGAAGAGTGAAATCCCAATACAGAGTTAATGTGCTTTACTATTTTTAAATCCTTTTCACCCTGGAGAAAAGGTAAAATTGAACAGCTGCAACTTTAAGATGCATTTCATAACCCGTAGCAACATTTCACTGCAATATGGCAGTTTGTTTTTATATTTGGAAAAACAAATTGTACTCCTGTCAAAACATAACCGACCATCCATCTGACTCTGGGTCTTGACACTCTAAATAAACTCCCAATTGTCATGTCCAAGTGTGTTTTGTAAGATTCTGTAAGATTCATGTTGAACTATACTGAAAAAAACTCCAACTCTCTTAAGAAACAGATCTCTCCGTTTCTCCCCTTCCACCGGGTCCTCTGCTCGTCTGGAAGCGCATAATAACACATCACACTAGGGATGCCATGTGAGGAATTTTCTCCACCGGTTAATAAACTCATGACAACACCGGTGTTTAAATCTGCTGGACGGAGCACCCTTTCACTTGCACATTATAATTGTAGCATCCATTAAGTATTTATAACACGCTTAGTACTTTTACACACAATTCTTGACGGGCAGGCAGAACTCGGCATAACACCGCAATGGAATCAGGATTTCGCCATCTGAAGGGAAGTGCACGCGCATCCGCATTTGTAGAACAGCCAATAGGAACGCCCTCTCTGAAATGACCTATGGTCAAAGTCTCCAATCACAGGCAAGATTTTCTAAAGCCTTAAAACAGAGACAAGATGAGGTACAGAAGTCTAGTTCTCTCTCAGACCACTTGAATTACAATATGCTGAAAGGTTATTATGGAATTTTTGCCCAACAATGCCAAAAGAATAGCCTTAAATTAAGATGACAAAGCTTGAACTGCAAACATTAAACATTATTCCCAAAAAAAAACATAAAACCCATCATCCATTAATGAAATAAACGATGTACTGTGAATGGAATGTTTGTGGATGTTGTATGGTGATAACTCCTACTTACAAATGCCAAACTAAGCAGTGCTAATGGATTTTCTAGTGACATTTACTCTCCTGTGTTTGTATTTCACTTGTTGCACCGTGGAGAGGTAACATGCATTCTCCTGTGTGCGTGATTCAAGGTTAAATCTCCTTATCTTTCACAGTGATAAATCAATAACAACACACCCCTCATAGCAAAAAACAAGGTCTAGGAGCTATAAATATACAAAATGCTTTATAGGACCTCAATGGGAAGCAGAATTAAGCTGCACATTTCCAATGTGGATGTACGGAAACAAGTTTAATAAAGAACTGATTCAAGCCAATATGACCATATCATATTGGCTGGCAGCTCACGTCACACATAAAATCAAAAATCAATCCATAGAAGCTAAGAACAGCTATTGCTTAAAAGCTTTTACCTTCCCATGTGGGCGTGACACAAATTCTATTTTGGGTTAAAATTATGATTTATTTTTACCTCTTCAAAGTTTCCCTCCATGGGTTTATATGCCAGCAGCAGGACAGACCGCATCAGGTCTCCCACCAGGATGAAATCTCCTTTGGTCTTCAGATAGAGGGCCATGATGTTGTTGTAGTGATTGCACTCAGTCCGCAGTTCCTTCTCAGCCGTCCACTCATAGAGACGTACCTGAAACCAACAGTCATGGTGAGGAACAGATGACCTACACTGGATCTACACATTGATGAGAGATTGATTGGAAATTTCTAGCAGTGTCCTGGTCTCAATGCACAGGAGCTCTGCCTCCCATAGAAGACAGAGCTGCATCTCAGACAGTTCTTTGGCAGTCCTTTGTCCTCGCCTGCAGTTCCACCCAGGGCACGGGAGGTAAAGGTTGTATGACCCAGGAAGGCCCAGACCGTTACAGCAGCTCCACCGGGAAAGTCGGTTCAGGCCACCGTTCAGTTAATCAGGCTGATGGCTGCACATTATTAATGAACATCCGTCCACACAAATGTACGTTCAAGACAGAACGTCCCAGACAAAAGGAGAAGAGACAACGTTCAGATGGCAGGCTCTTCAGTGTCCCCTTTTAGGCCCACAAGCACATTTTTAACACAAATATGTTCTACTGGCACATCCAGAGTGAAGAGGTAAATTGAAAAAATAGAAACTGACAATTTATTGAAAAACAAAATCGAAAACCACACTATTAATGAGCCTAGAGAGAACAATAGCTTACTCTGGGGTAAGAATTCCTCCCAAGGCTTTCTGTGTGCAATTTGTGCATTAATGACCGGTGTCAGCAAGCATTCTCAGCTGCTAAAGGGCACAGACAGGCTGGGAGAGTTACGGGCATCTGCCCAACAATTTCTCCACATACACAGCTCACTGGCTCACTCTGTCTGAGGGAGAGACGTGAGCAGAGTGTGTGACTTCAGGCTGGCTTCTGGGGACAATAACCAAGGGGTACAGGCTTCAGTTTGCCATCATGCCATCTTTATAATGCCATGATATACTCCCAGAGTCAGCCGATGGACATTTCCTCACCGTCTATAAAATAAGACGTAAGCATAGTGTCAGCCAAGCAGGCTACAAGGAGGGAGGGAGGGAACACAGCTCTGAAGAAATACCTTAAGAAACACAAGTTTCGGATTGTCACACAGCCATCCCTCTTACATTTAGTGTGCGCAGGTGATTGGTTCATATACATCAATATAAACAATGCATATTTTTATATCAATTGCAGTTCAAACTCTCCAAAAGCCTTGAAAGTGTTCTTATGGAGCACCAAAGCTGCAATAGCCCCGTTCAGACAGCAGGGCATTTACCTGGCTACTTGCCTGGACAATTGGCTGTTTCTTCCAGAATGACGGCAGAAGGTGATAATGTATACACGCATAATCAAAAATTGTCACAAGTTAGGGTTTGTTATGAATACAAACAAGATTGTGATGCTCCTGTACAGAGCATATCCTTTCTGGGGTTCTCTGGATTCAATAACCTTCAATGCCCCCCTGTCAGTAGAGAAATTGACAGCATGTCTTTCTCATTTCCTAGTGGAACAATCAGTCTCTTTCAAATTAAGCCTGTTAGATTTGATGACATCAGCCAATTAAGGTGTCAGGCTCTGCTGCCTACATAGGAGGGAGCTTCAAACTCTGGGTGTGTTTTCACAGGCTCAACTTGGTTATCACAGTGCACACAAGATAACCGTCAATACAGACCCCCAGTCTTCTTGGTTGGCAATCTACAGTATAGTGACAGATGTGTTTGTCAGACTGGGGGCTGATACATGAGGGCAGGACAGTGAAACAGCTATGGAGTATTTCTCACTCTGAAACTTTTTTTATTTTTTTTATTTGTGAGGACACAACGTTCTTGTGAGAACTGACAGTACTATGCCTATAATTTATACCAATTACTACGTACGCCTGCAGTACCATACGGTATTGCATGGCCTGCACTGATATTGTGCCAAACTTTGCACCTCTCAGCGGCCGTAAAACCTGGAGTAGATTTATTCTCTAGAGCCACTTTGCTCCAAGGAGAATGGAAACTACATCCAGGTGTAGGAAAATTAGTGTGGGTTCTTTACGGACAAACCATAGTGGATCTTTTTACAGCAAGAAAGAAGACAAAGTGTACACTGTTCTTCTCAATACACATCATAGCTGTGCCACTCATGGTAGACACACTTTTCTGATTGGCCGCATGTTCTCCTTTACAGTATGCATTTCCTCCACTAGCTCCGATCCAGCTCACTCAGTCCAGAGTGAGGCCACATCACCACTAACTGATTTTGAACGCTCCCCATTGGCTAATGATAGCATCACTAGCTGGTGGAGATAAAGTAATTCCTGTACGAATGACCGTGGCCGCACTGTTGCGCAGGGAACTGTTGTCATAGACACAAAGGCAAATCCTTCACCCCCATTCTGAGGGCTTGGCAGCATGGACAGGCTAGTTTGTGGTTCAAAATGTTACAGAAGCCTTGCTTTTGTACCTGAGATGGCAATTTACTTTCCAGCTTCTAGCATATTATCAACTGCCATTCTCCTCTCCTGAAGAGAATCATATGGGTAAGACTAAGGAGTTGTGGAAGAGAGGTTATTCATAATTTGGGCAAAACCCCATGTGGGTGAGCCTGTTACATAAGAAAGACCATTCCCCTGGATTGTGGGAGCATTGAGAGTGGCCTATATGAGTCAGGGCTCTCAGACTCCAACCGGTTTGTGAGTTTACTGTGCGCCTGGTGACATCTTAGGTCCTGTTTAGGGGGTCTCTATCCAAAATAGATGTACACCAGCAAACTGGCCCTTACCTCTCATTTTGGTAAGGTTTTAAAAAGAGATTGGAGAGCACGAGTCTTCACTGGAGCAGTGAGCAGGTAGCCCTAAATTGGGTGTGTTGGTGGTCAGTCTTTCGAGATAAGCTTGTCTGTCAATACAGGTTTTGTCATGAATTGCTTTGAGAGAGAACGTTACTTGATTGTCTTTCTTATGTAACAACCCTGGTTGTCTGATTAGCATGAGTGGGATGTCTAATTAGACAGCCCTTCTTAGCTGGTGCAAAGCGAGGAGAGAGAAGCTTGTTTTGAATGACGCATCAACGTTGTGTCTGATTATTTATAGGAAGGTGAGATCTCTGGACACAGATGGTGTGATCACCAGCCAGTCAGGGCTGGCATAATGAGGTAAATGCTTCTGAGGAATACATAAGCGGCGCATCCCTCAGTGAGAAATCTCACATCAACTACTTAGTGAACAGTACAATATGGCTAAAGATCTTAATATACCTTAATCGATGCTGGAGAAAACCTTAAATGTATGCCAAGTAAATGTCATTCTCAAAAACATGAGCAGGGAAACTATATCGAGAGTAGACAAACTTTGGTTAGAAATTCTAGTAGTAGAAAAATAAATATATCATAAGTTATTCATAAATGTTCGAGCCACCATAGCCTTGAGATTGGAAAAACTAGACAATTCTTAACAGTCGTTGAAATGCCCTAAAGCATACACCACCTGCCCCCGATATGAACTAACTGGTCTAAAATATACTTCTGAGGTGCAGCACATTATTCCAAAGACAAGTGGATTTTAACCTTTCAGTCACAACATCAATATACAATATATACAATATGTTAGAGCAGGTATTTAACAAAATATAAGCCATCATCTGCAGGTGTACAGTAGCTCTATCCAAGGGCAAATTTCAGAATTAAATTAAAAACTCTTTAAGCACTTCCTCAAACCACTACAGATGAATCATGTCCAGCCATGTTCACATCTTAGCGCTGACAGAGGCCTTGGCAACATCATCATTGATCACTTACTGTGCTATTGATGCTGGCTAGCAGTTTACCATTGAACTCCACCATTGAGTAAACGGCTCCTTTCACCTCCTTCTCGGCAACTGTCTGCAGCTTGCCTGTGAAAACACAAGAGCACTGTCAACCACTCACCGCTCAGTTAGCATTCACAGCACCACTTACCATGTCGCGCTAAACTGACACCGACAAGACCTTGTAAGTAGGTGAATGTTGTTCTGCTCGGCAAAGGAGAGAGGGTAGAGAGGGAGACAGAGAAAGATGAAAAAGTGTGAGTGGAAAGTCAATTTGGGGGTTGGGGCTGAACATGTTTCGAATGAAAAGCTCAAGACACAGAGTGACAAGTGAAAGATAAAGCTCAGAGGACGGGGCGTGAAAGGATAGCAGAGGGATGGTTTGAGAGTGAAGCGCCGACGTGGGACCACTAGAGATGAGAACTGATAAGAACATGATAAGAGGCGCGAGCGTACAGAAAATAAAGGATTGGGAAGATAGAGTGACTGTCAGAAAAAGGGGAATAAGACAAAACAAAGACAAAGTAAATGAATAAAACAAATAAACAGAGCGGGGATGACAGGCAGGTTAGGGCAAAAAAGAATAACAACATCAGGGAAATGAAAAGAGGAACTGTGAACAGCAGCAGGATGGGTTTCCGTGATGGGGAGGACACGTGGGGACGGGGTTAAAGATGAACAGGACTGGCCCTTGGAAGTCCATGGGGACTTCAGTTAAAGTAAACATATTAGCCCTCCAATCAGCTGTAGTTCTTGTGTAGAGATTCGCTGAGGATGTTGCGATTTCTTTATTTCGCTCTCTTTTTTGAGTGTCAACTACACAACTACATTACATTACATTGGTATCGGGTATAGAGTATCGGAGCATTTTTACAAGTCGAGTACATGAGCACAGTATTGGGCCCGATACCGATATGGTATTGGTGCATTCCTATTATTTACGTAAGCCTCTAACAAGCAAACTGCATTTCCAAGCCTATTGGACATTGGATATGTCTAGTTGCAGAATGAGTCCAAGGAGGAGTGGTAAACCTCTTGCCTCCTCATCCGTCAATGGTTTCACTGTGGTTTAGTAACCTGAAGTCCAATAGTAATAGAAATTATAAATATAATAGGCAATGCTTTATAATGAGGCTATATTTAACCTCTTAAGGCCCATTTCTTGGGTTCCGAGTGAGGTGGAGGGGTTGGGGTTTGGCGGGGTGGTGTGGGTCAGCAGTTGGTGCCACATACAAGTGCCTTACACCTTCAGAAAGCTGAGACCCTAAGGAATCATTTGAGATGCAGCCTGACACTGTATGTCAATCTTTTCTATCAATTTAAAGCTAATAAACATATTTTTAATTGTGCCTGATAAAATTATTAATATTTTGAGTGTAAAGAGGCTTTAAACATACTCATGCCTAATGATGGCCATTCCCATGCTCAGTTATGTGTGATTAGTTGCTGCATCAAGGTGTGGGTTGATACCATTAATTATACAGCTTTGGTACACTTTCTAGCCATTTTTGACCACTCGGGAATGGGGAAAAATGGTCAAATCCCCCCAAAAGACCACCTGAAGACCTAACCCATAACCTTGAAAATCACTTTAGAAAACATAATGCTGTGATGCAGTATCAATAACTTTTGAAAATTGGAGATTTGTGCAAATTTGACAATTTTTACTATTCAATGACAAGCATTGGATTCCTCGGATTCTGGGCCTAGAGTTTCATGAGGCTGTGATTATCTTAGTCACAATAGGTCATTTTTATACAGTAAGGTCAAGTAAAAAAACAAACAAAAAAAATGCTGTCATTACATTGAAATGGTTCCTATGAGGCCATATTTCATCCCACATGAATGCACTTGGGCTCTTTGGATTCACAGTGTGGGAGTCTCAGCTTTGTAGCAATACCCAATTTCTACAATTCCATGACTGTTTAGGTACCACAGTGTGCAGAAATGGGGAAAAGAAAAAAACGCGAGGAAAAAAAGGCGATAACACGCAGAACCGGCGCTCTTTAGAACCCTGAAGCTAACTTAGACTGTGTAGCTGTTTAGCTCTGGTATTGCTGTGAAGCCGAGGCTCTTGCGGTTCTAATGAGCCCAATTTCATTCAGATATCTTGATGCGAGAGGTCAAGGGACCTGTTTTAAAATAGTCAAGCCCGTTTACTTTTGGCATAAAAGATCATAGACTGGAGCTGGAGATGTTACGCCCACTTCCCAGCGAGTTAGCATGACATGCTGACCTACGGATTCGTCTGGTCGTCTAGTTTCTGTTGTTGCCGGTAGCTTACAAACTGATCTCGCAAGAGTTCATCAAACACGGACTGCGCCGTGGACCCGCCAGTGGGTCTGTGGAGCATAAGAGGTTAAGTTGAAAGACTTTGTTAGATTTTTGACATGATTTGTTAATTTGTTAAAAATGTCAGGCGGTAGAACCATAAATAAAGCCTTGTAGGCCTTTTCACTGTCTTAAAACACAGGAGAACCGCCTAACATTTTTAAGTGGTTTCAAATTTTGACTATTTTACATGTATCTTCATATCTAGTTTATTTTAATGATAATTTATTCGGACACAAAAAAATGTTGGTGTATGTTTCCAGTGGTGACAGCGGCTCAGGCAAAGAACCTGATTGATGCAGGTGTTGACGGCCTGAGGGTGGGGATGGGCAGCGGCTCCATCTGCATCACACAAGAAGGTGAGTGACAGACACCACCATCTGCAGCCTCCAATCCTAGTGGTAGCCATTACATCTGGACGTACTTTAAACTGCAGTTCAGATAATGGCCTCTAGATGCTGCTCCAGAAAATCTGAAACTCAATGGAAGAATTATTTTTTTCCTCAACACTCAGGATCTCAATGTCTAAGTTCAATGTCTTCTTCTGGGTGTCTGCATTGTGATTTTGAAAGTTATTGCATAAAAAAGATTATGAATGATTTAAGATTAAAGATGTGTATATTTGGGTGCATAGTTGACTTGGTTGACAGGTTTTGACAAGCATTCGAGCAAGGTGGGTGTGTTTGTTTCTTCTTCCAACTGTCTGGTGGTTTCACTCGCCTAGAACAGTCACTTGCATAGTAAGACTCTACCTCGCTGCCCAAATTTAGAAAGTTCTCGCTTTGTTTCCTGCCAAGATGGCAGCGAGCGTAAGCCCAAACATGAGGTTTCAAATTGTCTTTTCAGAAACTGACGGGTGATGTCACAAACTATTTGTTTACCAAAAGTCAAGACTGATTCATGATTTCAGTCTGTCTTTGAGAGAACGTTTGCTTCACTGGTTTGTTTTCAAGGTGATTTAACTCTATTATCAACCTCTTTAGAGCTTTCTGGAAAACAATCTTCCCAAACTAGACCCCAGTTCTGCTCTGGTTATAATCTCCCCGTTTCTTAAAACATAGGTTTCAGGTTCCTCACTGTCTTCTGTTTTTCATCTCCATTTTCCCATGGTTCCCGTCACATTATGAGCAGTTTATGTTTGGTTCGTTCCTTTCCTTGTCTGTTGCTTATTGATTCTTTTCTCCATCTTTGTCCGTCTTCATCTGAATTTTTTTTTCTCCCACCCCACCCCACCATTTCCTCTCTCTGTCCTCCCTCATCCTCACCTTCCTTCTTTCTTTGGTGTGTGTGTTTTAATGTATGTATGTTTTTGTGTGCGTGTGTGTGCGTGTGTGTGCGTGTGTGCGAGCGAGCGTGCCTCTCCAGTTCACCCTAGTGTTCCACCAGCTCTAAAACTCCACAGTCCCAAAACCCCCTCCACTGTTACAGGATACTCCAGTAAGTCCCGCCCCCCAGGCCTGCACTGGGCTACCATTGGCTCCCCTACCACAGTGTGCCCGCCCCCCACTTGACAGCCTGCTGCACAGATTGGTTAACAGCTCTGCATTAGAATGAGTAGTAGTCTTGATGAGGCCGATCCTATGTGTTTTGGAGTTCTGGATGCTTGTTCCTGTGTCGTCCACTAATCTGTCCATCAACATTAATGTGGTCTCCATTTCACCCCCAACTACCCACAATTTATTTTTTGTGATGTCATCAAGGCGAGGCAAAAAGTCTTCCTTTGGGGTTAATCAAGAATGAGGCAAATGGCTCCCAAGTTTGGCGTTGGGTACGACACATGAACTGGTGGCGCAGTACAGCGGTCAACAGGTGGCGCTATCAAACTCTAAACTGTGCATGTGCTGCACCCCAGGATCCTACAGGGTGTTTAGGCCTCTTCTTGTAGGGTTGCATGCATGTACAGTACTTGGTGTTGGTCAGATGATTAGTTAAAATCCAAAGTGTCACCTCTTTGTCCCCTTCACACCCGGCATTTACATGTGTCTCAGGTGATCAGATGGCCCTCCGCCACTTTATATCACAGGTGGAAAAGCTCCCGGGATACACTGAGGACGGATTGAAGGACACTTGAATGCAAACTCTTTTGCCAATTTTTTTTTTTTCAGGTTTCATATTCCCTCAAAATATTAGAAATGCTTCCTGGTAAAATGGCGGTGGGTGCAAGAGAAGTTTAAAGTGTTATGTCGTGGTAATACAATGTTTAGGAGAGTGCAGCAATCTCATTCAGATGCATATTTATACCAGGTGTTGATGTCTACATCCTCTCTGGATGGTGGAAAGGGGCTTGTGGAACAGTAGGGGGATTCTGTCAGATATTGAAATAAATTAAAAAATTAATTAAAAAATACCTCCTGCTTTTGAATTGGCAGCTTTCTGGACACACAACCTGCATCCACTTCCAGTGGAGATTGCACCACTCTGCCCTCTTCTCGCTGTATTTAGATCACTTCCTCTCTGAGGTTCTGTTGCTTCCGTATTTGGTTTGGGGATGATACATGTTTTTAGATTTAAATGAAATTGGAGTGGTGCCTTACTGTTTCTTGCTCATGGCAAATGTCATACAGACAGAAAACAGCACAACACAAGAGGTTTCAGTTCAACACCTGGCTTTTTTTATAATCACCAAAAAATAATGACAATAATAAAAGAAAATGATTTTTATAAAGTAAAGTAAAATAAAAAACACAATTTGGCTCTCTCTAAGTTCTCAATATTGAAAGAGTATAGAATATTTATAGTCGCTAAATCACTAATTGAATGTGCCATTGGCCCATATTGGACCTGGTGAGTGATACTAGGTGTGTTTTTATTTTAATTGTTCTGTATTCTTTTCATATTTGTGGTTGTTTTTTAACAGCCACAGTAACCGATGCCTCAGACTGCTAGTGATTCATAACGCTCTGCATGTCTGTTGCTGCTTCATAGTTTGGGTGAAGCATTTTTTGGGATTTGATTGATTGTGTGAAGTAAATGAGCATTTTTGGCATTTGTGAGGTTTTTTTGTGAAAAGTCGTTTGTTCAGAAGGAGAGTAGACGGTTGAATGATTGATATATTGTTTGATCTCCTTCAATTCAGGTCTGAGTTCAAAACGAGTTTAGAACCAGAATGAAATGAGGCATATACTTTTTTTTTATGTATTAATTTTTTTCAGTCAGGACACATACCAACAGTTTTTTTATTATATATTTATTGATTTTTTTTTTTTGGATATAAGCATGCAAAAAAAAAAACATTTTCAGTTAGTGAGGCGATTTTGAAGACCATATCTCTTATGTAGTAATTGATTCATTTGCTGCAATGTTTAAAAAAGAAAACAATAACAAAAGAAACAAATCACGCGAAATTGAGGTATATCAAATTCCCAAAAGTGTCAAGGCAACTTGACATTGTTATGATGTTTAATGTAGCAGAGCTTTTTGTTTTATTAATCTCTCTCTCTCTCTCTCTTCCCCTCTCTCTCTCTCTTCTCTTCTCATCTCTCTCCCTCCAGTGCTGGCGTGTGGCCGGCCTCAGGCCACCGCCGTCTACAAGGTTTCGGAGTATGCCCGGCGCTTCGGCGTGCCGGTCATCGCCGATGGAGGAATTCAGACAGTGGGACACATTGCCAAGGGCCTGGCACTGGGAGCGTCCACAGGTGAGAGAGAGAGAGAGAGTGTGTGTCTTGTTTTGTATGAGTTTTGGCCCTAACCAGGTTAAAAAAGATCTCAAATGTGTCGTTGCCATCAACCTCTATATACTGTATTATTTATTAACAACTTTATTATTTACATTTATTAACACTTTACTGCTCTCACTTTACTTTATTTTTCGAATAGTTTGTTCATAAAGCCAAAGGAAATTTTTGAATAAATTCCTGTTGTGCTGGACTTGTCTTTTTGATAATATTCAGTGTTTTAAAAGATTCCTCTTATGTGTGTTTGTTTACAATAATTTTTTATTCACCTTTTTTGTTATTTAGATTGTTTTATATGTGTGAGTGTATAAGTGTTTATATTGAGATGCAGTATTTATGCACTTCAGTCAGAAATGGATCCACTTGTAAACCTCAACGTGAGGCAGCAGAAAGGGCTGAATTACATTTAAATTCTCTTCACGTGACACTAAATGCGACGGCGACTCCTCCCCCTCCACCACCTCCTCTGTCCCAGTGATGATGGGCTCTCTCTTGGCTGCCACCAGCGAAGCTCCCGGTGAATACTTCTTCTCTGACGGCATCAGGCTGAAGAAGTACCGAGGGATGGGCTCGCTGGATGCCATGGACAAGAACCTGGGATCCCAGACCCGATACTTCAGGTGCACACTCAGAGACCATGATGGTTCAATAGTTTGAACTTTGACCTTTTGACATGTTGGCGATACAGCACAGCTCGACTCAAAGTTGTGCTTTGAAAAATCAAACCAATAATAATGCTAAATAAGTAGATTCGACTTTGATTTCTACCAAAAATAATGTTACATTCTTATGTTGTTATAACATGATATTGTAACATTATTAAGTATATGTCCTTGTTATAATATTACTGTGTGTGTGTGTGTGTGCGTGTGCGCGCGCGTGCAGTGAGTGTGATAAGATCAAGGTGGCGCAGGGTGTGTCAGGGGCGGTGCAGGATAAAGGATCCATCCATAAGTTTGTTCCCTACCTGCTGGTTGGGATCCAGCACTCCTGCCAGGACATCGGAGCCAAGAGCCTCACACAGCTACGGTACACACACTAACACACCTCCTGGAAAACGTGGAATTTTATAATGTAGGTTTCCAGTCATGGAAAATCATGGAATATGATGAGATTGACAAATATTACCTTTTTTCCCAAAGTTTTATTCAATGTGCAAAAAAAAAAAGAAATTGTGTAACAATATAAATGTTGATATATTTATCATTAAAAAAGAATTTATATTTATTTATAGAATGTATGAAACAAAACACAGTGCTGAGGAAGTGGCATGGCTATAATTATAATATATCATTAATACACATTATGAGGATTTGTAACCCTCTATTCCTTCCCCCCGATGCCCCACAGAGCCATGATGTACTCTGGAGATCTGAAGTTTGAGAAGAGAACAGCATCGGCTCAGATGGAGGGAGGAGTGCACAGCATGCACAGGTACACACACACACACAACTTTAAGTTCCCATGTTCCCTCTTTCACTCTCGCTCTTCCCATAGAAACAGGAAGTTCAAGTTTATTTCATCAACAATGCAGGTAAGTAAGATAAAAAAGTCAAATTTAAAAAGTATAAAGTAATATCAAAATAAGTAACAAAAAAGACTATAAATTAAAGTATTCAAGTGTAAATAAAAGCTATGTACAATAAATATATATATGTACAATAGATTATACTGTATATAGTGCAGTAGAATGGTACAGTGTCGACATCCAATTTGGCTAGTGCAAAGGATGTTTGACCATAAAGTGAAGTGTGTGTATTAAGAGTCTACAGTGCAGTAGTGGTAAGGTGTGTGCTCTGTGTGTCAGAATAGAGTGTGTGTGTGTGCGTGTGTGTGTGTGTGTGTGTGTGTATAGGGGGGGGTGTAGGAGTATGGTGGTAGTACAGAGTACAGGAGTCTTGTGGTTTGTGGGGAAAAAGCTGCCCCTGAGCCTGGTGGTTCGGGTGCGAATGCTCCAGTACCTTTTGCCAGATGTTAGCAGAGTGAACAGTTTGTGGCTGCGGTCCCTGAGTATACTCTCGGCCTTCCTCCTACATCTGAGTGTAGAGGTCCTGCATGGCTGGCTCAGACCTGGTAATGTGCTGTGCAGTTTTCACCACCCTCTGTAGAGCCTTGCGGTCGAGGGCGGTGCAATTGCCATTCAAGGCGGTGATGCAGCCATTCAGGCTACTCTCGATGGTGCATCGATAGAAGTTGCAGTGTCCTGGATTCCATGCCGAACTTCCTCAGCCTACGGAGGAAGAAGAGCCGTTGTCTCGCTGCCTTGACCATTATGCCAGTGTGATGGGACCTTGACAGGTCCTCCCTGATGTTGACCCCAAGGAACCTGAAACTGCTGACTCTCTTGACTGTGGCCCCATCGATGTGAATCGGGGCGTGTTCTCCTTCCTGCAGCTTCTTGTAGTCCACAATAAGCTCCTTTGTTTTGTTGACATTGAGATGGAGATTGTTGGCCTAGAAAGAGGAGGTGAGAGCCCTGACATCATGGTGCCAGGACGTCTCATTGTTACCGGTGATCAGGCCAATGACTGTGGTGTGGTCAGCAAATTTTATGATGGTGCTGGAGCTGTGAGTGGCCACACAGTTGTGCGTGAACATGGAGTACAGGAGGGGGCTGAGGGACTCCAGTGCTGAGAGTCAGTGTGGAGGATGTGGTGGTGCCCATTCAGCCTGGGGTCTGCCCGTCAGGAAGTCCAGGATCCAGCTACACAGGGCTGTGTTGAATCCTAGGTCCTTGAGTTTAATGATGATGATGACGACGAATGTGAGTGCTACGGGGCGGTAGTCATTTAAACAGAGGGCTTCTGTTTCTGTTTTTTTGGGAACAAGAACAATGCTGGTCTTTTAAAAACATGGTGGGACTATTGACTGGAGCAGGGATAGGTTGAAGATGTATGTGAAAACATCTGCCAGCTGGTCTGCACACACCTTTAGTACTCTGCTGGAGATGCCGTCAGGGCCAGGTGCCTTGTGTGGATTAATCCTTTTGAAAGATTTGCATACCTCTGCCCTAGATATTTCCAGTGGGCAGAGGTCCTGGTCAATTTGTATATCCACAGCAGGGGTGTTATCCTCAAAGTGTGCATCGTGCACAATGGTGTTCAATTCATCTGGGAAAGATAGACACTTCCTCAACACTGGTGGTTTTCCCTTTATAATCCGTGATGGTTTTTAATCCACTCCACATGTTTTTGGTGTTGGAGCCATGGTAGGTGGAATCCTCTTTGTCTCTGTATTGCCTCTATGCATTATTTATTGCCTTTCGGAGCGCATACCGGGATCTCCCGTATTCCCGGTAACCCAAACAAAGGATAGTCCGTGATGGCTGTTGAGCTTGATGAAAACTGAGTTTCCATTCTAGTTCTGATGTGTAAGAGTGTTTGTAAGAGTGTCTATCATACTGTATAAAAACACTCGCTGTAACACATATGTTACAAAAGTACTATGAAATGGCAACAAAAAAACGCAGTAAAGCAAAGTAAAATGCAAAGTTGGAGAGGAGTTCGAAAGACGGCAACCACACTGTACACCGCCATCTTTTCATTGCCACAGGAAGTGTGGTCGCTGGGGGTCATGAGATGTCTGGAGCTAACTTCTCTCTCTCTCTCTCTCTCCCTCCCCACCCCCACCCCTCTGCAGTTATGAGAAGCGTCTGTTTTGAGGACGAGCGCCGTCTCTCAGACTTCAAGCAAACAAGTTATGCAACAACACACGCACGGTGCGCACATACCGTCTTCCTCTCAAACAAAATACTTGCCTTGCACTCATATACACACACTACACACACATAAACAAACATGATGGACTACACGCATGTACTCACACACTTGCAAATAAGTCTTCCTTAATTGTCTTCCTTATTCTCTGTGTGTGTGTGTGTGTGTGTGTGTGTGTGTGTGTGTGTGTGTGTGTGCGCGCGCATACAAGGAAGAGCAAAGCATTTTAAGAATCAGTGTGTGTGTTGGGTTCTGATGCCTTTCATGTTTCATGTCAAGTATAAATGTCATTCTGCAATTCCGCACAACAGAAAATCAAATGAATGAATAAAGCTATTTTTTCCACGAACTGCTGTTGTCTGTCATTCATATGGTGTGTGTGTTGATTTTAGTCTGTTGCCCATTTTTTGCCTTTATTTTTCTGGGGACCCACTTCCTAAACCTGATGACCATCACGACCCAATTAACAATCGCCCTAAACTGAGCAGTGCAAATGTGTGTAAATCAATATTCCTGAGTATTACTATTCCAAACATGTTTTCATATTTCTGCATCAAACACCGATATTGTAGCTTCAATGTGTAAACCAAAAACTTCTCATATTTAAAAAAATTACAATATGATATGGTGACCCGCCTGCCGGTCATAACCCAGACAGAAAAACACTAGATATTCAGTCTCATCACTAGATCAACCCATTATGCTGTTATTTAATCTTTTTAATTAAATATACATATTTTAGAGCCGCTTCTGAAAAGTTAGTTTATATACTTTTTATTCTAAAGGGGCGTTAAAACCATTAACTGTTGGATACACAAACAAGCGTAGTAAATCATTGATTTGTTGTGAATTCTAGACGAGGCGACGCAGCCGTACAGGTCCCATTCAGAAACAAGCCCAAGGCCTGCTGGGTGCCGACACGTCCTAAAGTCTCATGTTGCCTGGAAATGGAAAAATAACAAAGTTTCAACCGAGCGGATCGGACACAACGTGCGCTGTCTGGATTTTAACCAACTACCCCAACCTCAGAGATTCAGGAACCGGTTGTCGTGGTACAATACGAGGAGAGATCACTGCACACATCTACCGGCCTGGGTTGTCCTGGATGATTGTTTAGATTATTGATTTACATGATTTTTGTCCAGGTGGTTTAATTCAGTGTCGGGAAGGGAGCGACGATGAACATTTGTAAACCAAAGGGACTATAAAGTAAACACCAGAACGTTATAATACAAGTTTTAGTCAAAATCTATTGTATGAGTGCACAGGTCAACAGTTTTATAAGAGCAGACTTCAGGTCTGTGCCCAAACCTAGTTCAAATATTTAAAATTAATTCAATCAAATGTATTTCTTCCTGTTGTGAAGTTACATTGTCAGTGATGTCATATAAAAAAAAGTGGAATTTAAAGGATAGAAGTAAAATGCTGAAGGGTGGAGGCTGCAAAAGTTATCACAAGGCAACACCCAGGCACGGCCAGTAAATCAAAAAAATAAAAAGTAAAAACAATCCCTGAACCAGTGCTCCCAGTGTGGGAACACCAGACCAGTACAGGATTAAGTTGCATTTCCACACATAATTAACAGATCATTTAGAAGCGCCACGCCCCTTTACCTGCTCTGAAAAACTCTCCTGGGACCCGGGTTCAGCAGCTGAATCCACCGGACTTTCCAGGCCGGCAGATGGATGGATGGATGGATGGATGGATGGAGGGATGGAAGGAGGGGTTTCCTGCAGGTCACACTCTGTTGGACACACCTGGTCCTGATGGTGTCTGCTTCTCCACCTGCAGGTTTCGTCAGGTGGGTGGAGGTCACTTTGCAGTTCTTAATGACACCAGAGAAACTTTATTATTAATATTTATAATTTATTTTAGCTGTGGATGAAAGAAATGAAAGAAAGTGCTTCACTACACTGAGCTGTGTGGTAACATCAGAGTAAATATGCCGTTTTCCAGGTTCCAACTCATCATTAATTCAAATTTCAATATTGATTAAACTGATTTGACTTTATTAAATTTGTGGCAATACGACACCAGGGAAAGATAATAAACAATACATATATATATATATTGTTGCACCTGGAAAAGACTGCACGCCATGTGTCTTTGCTGAGAACTTCCACTATAAAATAATATGATGATAAAATACTCGCTGATCATTTAGCTTTGATGTGTGAATATGTGAATATGGGAGGAGAGGAGGAAACGAATGGAGGGAGACAGAGAGGACAGAGAGGAGAGGAGGTATAGAAAGGAGGATGGAGGGGAGTTTAAACAT
>OMKR01000063.1:0-21577 GCA_900302355.1 Cyttopsis rosea
CATCAGCCCTGACCTCCGTGCCTCCTCCTTCTCTGGCTGCCCACAAGCCGGCCCTTTCCCCGCCCTCCTCCTCCAACCCTCTACCCTCCTCTCCATCGCATCTCTCCGCTCCCCCGTGTGCTCGCGAAGCTTTTTGCGCCACAGCCGAAGACTCGTTTTCCAGCTCTGCCTCTTGCTCCTCCTCTTCCGTTGCACTTCCCGCTCTGCCACCAGCCTCTGAGCCAGGTACAGCTTGAGTAGCTTGAAACATGCTCGCCAAACCGGTTTACAAAATGCTATAGCCTGCATGTTTGCCATTTAAATTCCCTCTTTCGGGCATTTTCTGTTTGCTTTTGTTTGTTTTGTGCTTTCCTGCTGTCCTACGATTTTCTCTTTCCCCCTTTCTCATCAGGCCAGTTATCGAACCAGACGCCCCAGAGGGCGCCTGGATACGTCCCCTCTTGGAGGTCCAAGATGGCTCCTACAGCAGAGACCCCCTTACTGAACCCCATAACTCCTTACTCTACTTCTGTTCATTCTGCCATCAACACCCAGCCTCATAGTTCCCCCAATCCCCCTCAACTTCCTCTCGAAGTGCAAGCCGTAGATCCCCAGAAAGACCCGGATACAGGTACCCAATCACAGAAGGAGCCAAAGGAGAACCCCCTTAGACCTAACCCAAAGCTGTGCACGTAACCTGAACCGTCGTCATGGCATGGGCCGTCCCGAACAGTGCGAGGGCAAGTTGTTGTACAGACTTGACAAATTAACCCATCGTAATATTAATAATATTAACAATACCTCAGACTCTTTTCTAAGTACTTTTGAGAAAAAGTTAATAATATCAAACTTCTCAAAAGAAGAAGTGCACTATATATTATGTAAACATGAAGGACCTAAGAGTTAAATAATTAAGTTAAATTATTGGTTACTACACCCGCTGGCAAATAGGATGGAATCGGCACATAGAGGATGTTCATCCATCTTTTTTACTTCACAGCAAATAAACAAATCACAGATCTGTACATTCTGGCTTCATGAAACATACCTCAAATAAATTAAATGCATTTATTTTTACTAATAGGATATTTTTTTAGCTCTCCAAACTACAGTTTACTTCTTGTACACTGTGTTCGTGCACACTCTGTTGACTGGGTCTCCGAATGAACGGACCGTTTGTGGACATTATTTTCCTAATATATCCTTCTGTCTTCTTTTTAGAATTTAAAAGGCATTTAAGCACTCTGAAAGAAGAGGACTACCCATATGCAGGACAAACAAGTAAGCACAAATAGAAGAAAACAATATATAACATACAATCTCTTAGGAGCAGCATAATTATTAGATTTTTTTGTTCCATCTGTTTGACTGAATATCTTCCCTTTATGTTGTGCGTTTAGTTGCTGATCCCAGATCAGCTGGAAGGAGCGGCGTCTCGAGTCAGAGTCGGGAGGCGTCCAGGACCCACGATAGGGGGCGTCAGGCCGGTGCGCCTTTTGGGGCGGAGCCCGTCAGGATATCAGCAGGGTAAGTCAACTCAGCGCAGCGGCTTATGCTTCATGCTCGGTCTGGGTTGCTGTGGCTTTAACAATTAATCACCATTTCATCAATTGACCGCGCTGAATGTGAAAGTGCTGTTCAGCTGTGTGTACGATGTCGCACATGGACCAATTACATTGAGATCAGGTGTGTTGCATTCTGTAGCGTCAATAAATGTATTGTGAGGAGAAAAATAAATGCTGTTTGCTGTGGTTTTATTCTGGGCTGGAATGATTATACTGTGGCTGAGTATGACATGGGACCAAACAGTGAAATTGTACATTTGAAATTGCAGAGTAACATATTAGCACATAACACATAATACTCATTATTTACGGAACTTAAATGTAACAGATTTGTTTAAGGGTTACGTTAACTCCATTCCACGATTGGGTTTTCTGTGTCTCAGTTACACCACGACATATACGGCTTAACCATATAATTTTTTCTTAATTTCACTTCATTGAACAGTACTTCAGTAACAGAAAACATGTTTCCTAAATGTCCTATTTTGGTCTCCTTAATTCTATTTAAGATTGTGTTTTTATATCTGATTCAGATAATCAGAATAAATGTCATTGGTAGTGTTACATGGGCCCCAGAGTTCGCAAATATGTAATTATCTTAAGTCAAATTTACCAAATCAATCAATTACCAATTTTATGGGGTGTAACGGAAAAGTAATATAACGAGTAGTGTAACAAATTACTGTTGGCAGGGAGTAATAATAATATTACTTTTGAAAAGAGTAATGAGTAATAAATTAAATTTTTTGAGTAATGAGCCCTCCACTGATGACGACAGAGTCAACACATTCAAAGGTAGACGTCCAGTAGGCTACGCACCCTCTGGACAATATAACCTAACCAACATGCGAAGGGAATCGCAAAGGGGTTTTCATTTTTGGTAACTCAGAAGTAGGCAACGCTGTAATGTAATGAGTTCACTTTTAATGGCAGTAATCTTGTAATGTAACAAGTTATTCTCAAGCAATATTCTCACTGCTGGTTTCACCATCCTTGTTTTGTTTTTGTTTTTTTGCGAATTTCTTTTAACCGAAGCAAGAAAACCAGAACATTGGTGAATTTCTTTTTAATTTCTATACAAATCTTCCAAATGCTGGTCACTGTTTTGGATTCTTTGCAAAATTTGACACAGCATATGCATAATGCATGTTAAATTATATTACCATGTGGCTATACATCATGCAAACAGCTGTTCAGAACTACCGCTTATTTTCCAATGTGCCTCTGCAATAGTTGTTGTGCCAAAGTTGTGACATGTATTTTTATACTATTATAAGCGTACTCTATGATATGGCATAAAATGAACAGACAAGGAATGAAATTCAATCACTTAAATCACAATTGTCAACTCAAATTTCATGATCGTGACAACCCTAGCTCTAGGCAATGAGTTAGTTAATAGTTGCTTGACAAATGTCCCATATTCTGTGACTTACATAAAACCTCAAGCATTTGATTGTGTGTGCTACACATTGCAATGTGGATGCAATGTTACCTGTAAAAAGATGACTGCTGCTTTGCCCGGGGGTGTTTTCCGGTGACTAAAGGCTTTTTTTCATTGGTGACTGTCTGTGCCAATGTTTTCTGCAGTTGCTTGTTCATCCACATAGTTCATATATAATGTTCTATTCATGCCCACATTGCTTTTGTGCATGTGGGTAACCTTGTGGAGATCTGTGTGGAGACTGCACAGTTAAGAGTTGGTCTGTCATGTTTGGATTTCACTGCATCACTGCTTTGGAGGAATAAATCTTTCATTAATCTTGTAACTCTTCCCCCTTCATTTGTTTGTCCCTCAGACCTGAGAGCATGAGCTCTCTTTTGCCATTTAGCCCTGGAGTGCTCTCAGCCCCAAGGCTCCAAAATTTTCAGAAGCCAAAAGCAGAGAGGAGTCGAGCGAGGCCAACAAAGGCTCTTCCAAAAACCAGACCAACAGTCCCTCCCCTCCACTTGGCGCCTGAGCAAAGGCCTGCTTTTGCTGAGTTGGCTTCTGCCTCGATCATGGAGCCTCTAGTCAGACCGAGGAGTCACTTGACCGAGATCACCATTCAGTTAGGGACCCCAGGAGCCCAACCTGAGCCTGTTCAGAACACACCCTGTTTTACCTCTACAAAACCTCAGCTAACTCCCATACCTGTCCATGCCACCTTGTCACACCTTCCACAACCAACCCTGCCCTTTGAAAAAGGCCCAACCCAGATTCAGAGGATAGGAGTGGTCCAAAGACCAGATGTTCTCTCAGATAAAGCAGGGGTTGATGCTGGGCCTATGGAATTGGGGTAAGTGTGGCATGGTGCACTTCACTTAAAAGTCTAAATTTCTCCATTCCATAGTTTGGGAATTTGATCAAAGAAATCTGTTGTAGCATGATGAAGCATGGTGTAAACGCTTTAAAAGATAGTTTAAAAAAATAAGCTGTTAATGGTGTTCATGTTTGCTAGCATATCTGACATGTTACCTTTTTGTTCTGACATCAGTCTTTGGTGTCCCTTATCCCTTCAGAAATGAGAGCGCAACTGACCCAGTAGTGTCTTGTGCCAGAAGAATAAACACTGCTTCCCCTTCAACAGTGATGAGCAAAACAGTGGAAGTCAAATATGGAGAATATCCCATTGTTGAGAGCACACAGTCAGATAAACCTCAAATACAGAGGGTGGGAGTTGCCGCTGCTGCACAAAAATCCTTGGGGGATAAAAAACCCAAGGATATTGTGACTGTGACTGCATCAAGCACTCCCAGAGCAGCCTCAGATCTTGTATCACAGCCTCACAAAGCAGAAACATGTGCAAAAGAAACTAATGTAAACCTGGCACCCCTCTGCAGAGGAATAGCTGATGTACCAGGTCTGTCCTTAAAACATGTTATAGAGACAGATGGAATGGAGAATGATGCCTGGTCTTTGGACACAAAACCACACATAAAATACCAGCAGCTAGTTTTAACAGGAGCCCCTGACATTAGTGCAAGACAAAAATGTGAATGTAAACCTATAGCAGACATTTTCCCATATAGTTTGAGGGAGAGTGCTTTTCTTGGTTTTCAATCTGCTTCAGAGACTTGGATTGATGCAATAGGGGGAGAACCAAGTTTGATAAAGCCCAATTGCCCACAATGTTCCATCATTCCTGGGGTGGCTTCATTAGAGCAGCCAGAAATTGTAGATTGGCCTGATGATAGGAAATTACTGTCAGAGAAGTTACCCTGCAAGACATTGATGTCCCACATGATTTCAGATGATGTGCATTTAGTCTATGGGGATAGTGCAATTACTGCAAACATGGCAAACATGGCACCATCCTGTCCCAGATCTGCTAGTATTCCCGGATTTCCGTCTGAAATGCGACCATGGTCAAATATGGTTAACTTACTCCATGCATGCCCTGAAGTTTCAAGTGTCCCAGGTTTTGCATCTCGTGGGTCCGTTGTGGATTATAAAAATGAGGTTGTGACTATAGGTTCTCTCTGGGACAGAAGAATGCGTATATCAGAGTATATTTCGCAAACACATTGCACTAAAGAGCAGGCTGAAACTAAGATGATTAGAGCCATGGTGGCCATGTCGCCGACGTGTCCCAGAGAGGCTAGTGTACCAGGATTCCCCTCTGCAACAAAGCAGAAGATTCCTGGTTTTCCCTCTGCTCCAGGACAGGAGCCAAGTATGATTAATATTCTGTCTACATGCCCAAGAGTAGCAAGAACTTTAGGCTTGCCTTCTAAAATGTGTGTTGAGGATAGAAACAAGGAATGGCCTTCAGATGAATCTCATATGTGGTTGAAACCATTAAAGAATAAGGAGAGACTTTATTCACACATTAGTGATTATCAGAAAATTGCACGTGCCGATTCTGAAATGGAAAAAAAAATGATGGTAACCATGATGCCGTCTTGCCCAAAAAAGGCTATTGTTGATGGTTTTCCATCAGCACCAAGGCAAGATTCTATTATGGTGAACATTCTTCCCACTTGCCCAAGACAATCGAGGATCCCTGGCGTACCCTGTAAAGAAACATTGAACAATATTATTTGGATTATAACTCTAAATCCATTATGTGAAAAGCCAGAGAGTAAACATCATGTTTTGATGCAACCTGTTGGTCTTATGCAAAGTAAGAACAAAGAATTGCTCAGCATGGTTGCCATTTTGCCATCTTGCCCTATGAAGGCTAGTCTCCCAGGCTTTCCCTCAGCGCCCCTGCAGACAACGCCCAACATGGCATGTGTTCTGCCTACATGCGCTGAGGCAACAAGGATTGCAGGTGTTCCATCCAGAAAGATACTCAGGTCAGACAATGAGGACTGGGAGGCTCTGAGGAATCCACTTCTGGAGAGTTTGATGAGTATTGGGCCCTATCATTTAGTAGATGGAATAACCAATGAGTACAAAGGTTTTCTGGGAAGCATGGTAGATATGTTGCCGGCTTGTCCTCGAAAAACTACCATCCCCGGCTTTCCCTCTGCACCTAGAATAGTGTACAGTATGACAAATCTTCTGCCTACATGCCCAAAAGTGGCCCGAGATTTAGGGTTCCCTTCTAAACTGTCTGTCAAGGACAGAGATGTGGACTGGCAAATATATAGAAAATCCCTGTGGGTAAAGCTCCTGACAAATAGAAAGAGACTTTCTTCACATATTGGTCATTGCCTAGATATTACCTGCTCTACTGCTAGAAATAGAAAAGCCATGGCAAACATGTCGCTCTCTTGTCCAAACAGGTCCAAAATTCCTGGTTTTCCATCTGCCCTGAGGCAAGCTCCTAGTATAATTGCCATTCTGCCCACTTGTCCCAGACAATCCAGGATCTTTGGTGTACCCTCTAAAGAACAGAATATCTCTGAAAATAAGAATATGGCTAAACAGCATTTGTTGGAGAAGCTCTTAAGAAAAGATGAATTGTTAATTCAAGATGTTCTTCAAGTGGGTTCTCTGGGTCAAGATAATAGAAAATGGTTTAATTCAGTAGCTATGTTGTCATCCTGCCCTATGAAAACTACCATTCCGGGTTTCCCCTCAGCACCCCAAAAACTAGGTCCAAATATGATCAATCTTGTGCATACATGCCCTAGACATACCCAGGTTTCCGGTATACCATCTAGACTTTACACAAATTCAGAAAACAAAGATTGGCATGCACTACGGAGATCAATTAAAAGGAGGTCATTACAGCAACGCTACCTTCATATTGTACAGTGGCATCTGAAAGATGTAGAGCTCCAGAAAGTCATGGTAGAAGCTTTGCCAACTTGCCCACAAAAACCTCGACTTCCTGGATTCCCTTCAGCCCCACAACAAGACAACAGCATGGTTAATATCATGCCCTTGTGCCCAAGACAAAGCAGGGTATCTGGTTTGTCTTCTCATTTGTTGAGACACCAGGCTCAGATGCTCAATGCCCCCTTATCTTTGGATCAGAATTTACATGTAAGCATGGTTGCAATTTTGCCTTCTTGTCCTGAGGAAAAGAGAGTACCAGGATTTCCCTCTGCACAGAGGCAGACATTAGCTGATGGCCCAAGTATGAAAAATATACTACCCACTTGCTCTAATTTGTCTATAAATCCTGGAATTACAGGCCCCCCATCAGAATCAACAGGCATTTCAGTAAATGTTCCAAGTATAATAAATCTTCTGCCAACTTGTCCGAGACATTCTAGCTGTTTTGGGATACCTTCTAGATTCCCTGTTAAGTTGGATAAAGAGATGTGGAATGTGGATGAAGGGTCAATATGGGAACAGACCAGAAAAGGTCTTGCAATTATACATGGTCATGGGATGTCTTTTAAAGACGAAAACATTGTTAGAATTATGGTGTCAATGTTGCCAGCATGTCCCAAAATGTCCAGTATTTCTGGAATACCTTCCAAGTTACAAGGTCAGGTAAAATCTGTTGAGAAAGATGGCCCTAGTATGTTGAAGGTCTTACCTACTATCTCAAAACACTCTAAGATTCCAGGTGTTCCTTCAAAACACTACATGGTACAACAAGATAGTTGGGATATTGGCAGGAAAATTATTTGGAAGACACCATTGAGGCTGTATCAAGGAGTTAACCAAAGTTATACAATGAAGAAGATGCCATTGAGTGACAGACAAATAATGCTGAGTATATTGCCATCATGTCCTCAACATGCCATTTGTCCAGGCTTTCCAACTGCTCAACGACCCCTCGCTGTTAATGCCAAGTCAGAAATGGAGCCAGGCATGGAAAATCTGCTGCCCTCATGCCCAAGAAAGTCTACCATTATTGGTTTCCCTTCAAGGCTGCCATTTCTGCCAGATGCTCAAGTAGAAGGGTGGTCAGTGGAAAATAGTGCGACTGTGCTCTGGGATAACCCACTGAGCTTGAAAACTCAAGCGTGCTGGTCATTTCAGGATGATTATTCTTCCCCTGACACAGATGAGATGGAGGCAATGCTTTCTTTTGTACCATCTTGTTTGAACATTGCTCCTGATCTTGGAGTTCCTTCAGTGCCACAACTTGAAGTACAAAGCCTTCCAAATATGGTAAATATTGTGCCATCTTGCCCAAAGAAGGCCTCTGTACTTGGGGTTCCATCTACATATTTGCACCAGTCAGGGTTAGGTTGGCCACCTAAAGCAGCACCCAAGCAGTATACCTCCACAGTCAAATTATCTTTTCCTGTTGCCCCCCAAAGTCTTCCATTCCGTGGTGTCTCTGGTCAAGAGTTGGCAAGTAGGCAGGAGTTGAACAGTAAAACTACAAGGACAGATTCTGTTGTACAAAGACATGAAGAAATTTGTTCAGATGACCCTAAAACTGCAACAAAGCAAATAGAACAAAGCATCATCAGTCCCCCATTACCCTATTCAACTTCTAAACTTATTGAGAGAGATAAAAGTGAGAGAATTCTCAGTTTTCAGCACTCACCGGAAAGGCAGTCTCTCAGAGAGTCTTCAGCGTATCCCAAAGAGGCAGTTGCTACTGAACATGCCCAATCAGATTTTCAAGTGGATCGGCAATCAAGAGGAAGCAAAGGTGTTGAGAAAAGATTGTTTGATCCTAATCCAGTCAAACCTGTACTTAGTGGAAAAGAAGTAGTACACAAAGTTGGCTGGGCTAGAGAGGGGCATAAAGAGGAATGGGGCTTTTGGACATCGAATGAGGCTGAAGAAGTAGGCACTCTAGAAAAAGGGTGAGTGAGGCAGACTACATAGATATCGTATCTCTTATGCCTGCAACATAATTTTTCCAGAGATTTGGTGCATTTCTGTTTATGTTAGCAAGACAGTGTCTGAAAGGTCCATTTCTCAATTCTATTTTCAGACACTTGCACTGCAGAATGTGGCACTCCATACCTGACATGCCCTTAATATTGAGCGTTAGAGAGAGGTGGGTTGCCTTGGTTTAGAGAGCTGTGTTATTCAACCAATAACGCTTTTGCATCTCATCAACGTCTTGCCTGATTTACAGTTCAATAGATATGTTTTGTTGCTTCTACATTACATTCATTTTTTGCTTCATTGCATTTATGTAGTTTTCCCTCCTTTTGTTTTTTATTGTTTCAGCACTTCGGGACAATTCCCCACTCAAACAAACAAGAGAGCACTATATGACTTAAAAGGATGTGTTGACAAAGAAGCAGACACTACTGGAATAACAGCGTTTGCTAAGGGCCATGGTTTAAAGCTCCTGGAAGAGCCCTATAACGAAGTCTCATTAGTCAGACCGTTAGAATCCGACACCAGAATAAATGGACTTGCTCCAGCTAGACAGAGTGAGGAAGACTCAGTGTATGTGGGAGGTGTTTTGAGACACTCTGAGAATGGGTAAGTGGAAGAGAGTCTTTGTCTCACGTTGTGTTCCTGTGACATGGGTTTAATTAGTTGTGTTGATTTGCATGGTGTGGCATTACGTTTGATAATTATTTTTATAAGTTGAACAGAACTATTTGATTTTAGAATCCATAAAATTGAGTTGCAGTTTGTATCTAGCTTCAGTGCGTAATGATAGTAATTCCTATAATATTTCCAATCAGAATATTTTTGATAACTTTGTTCAGTAATATGATCCAAGTCTACCCTTCCTAAACGCAAATTACCAAGTGTAATTTAGCAGTACTAATTCACCATGACAGTATTGAGCAGTAGTAGAAATAAAACTGCAAAGGTTTGACAGCTCAAATGTAGTTTGATATGTAATTGGACAAATTGAGAAATATGGATCGGGGATATGGATACTTATTTTTATTTGTATTTGATTTCACTCATCACTGACTACAACTGTAATTTCCCCTCCCCTTAGACATGAAAGCATGGTTTCACTGCTGCCATCATGCCCAACTGTTGCTGTTGCCCCAGGGTTCCCATCCATCGAAATACAGTCAGAAATATGTCCTGCTGACAGGAGGACACTATGGGACAAGCTACCAAAGCCAACCCTAGAGTCTAATATAGTCACATTAGAAGAAGAGAGGAAGAGGATGAAAGGAAATGTCAACATGGTCCTTTCCTGTCCATCTGCAGCCAGCAATAAGGGTTTCCCTTCTATGAGAACCAGACATGATGAAACGATGGCAGAAAGGAAACCGACAACAATGGATTTGAAACCAGTCTGTCCAATAGTAGTTGCTAGCCTCGAATTACCCTCTCTTGAAAGCAAGATTGGTCGATACCGACTTGAGGGCAGGTCAGATGAACTTATAGAAGGCATAGAGCATAGAGAGTCTGCAGACCCTGCAGAGGCAAGACTCCCAGATATCTCATCAACTAAGAGGCCGGAAATTGAACAGAAAAAGCCTGTGTTCTTGCAGACATGTCCCAATGTTATCAATATTGAGGGCATGCCCTGTAGAATCTCCATCAAGGAAGTAAAATTCTGGCTTACAGATCAGCAGCCACTATTGAAAAAACAAACAAAAGAGGAGAAAATATTGCTGATCCCAACATCAAATGTGAATCTCAAAAACAAGACAACAATGGTTTTACTTGCGCCAACTTGTCCAAAAGAGGCCAGAGCCCCAGGGTTTCCCTCTCTACCACAACACAGTGTAGTCTATCATAGATCCAACATGGTTGATATCTTGCCCACTTGCCCTGGAGTATCCAACATACCTGGTTTTACTTCTGTCGCTGTGCCTGATTGTGGATCATGGTTTTCTGGCCAGGACAAACTACTGGAAAACAAAATGAAAAATAAACTTGACGTCATGACGGATATATCACAAATGGAAAGATATGAAATGAAAGAGATGGTAACCTTAGTACCATGTTGTCCAAAGCAATCTAGTGTACCAGGTTTTCCATCAGTACCACAGCACAATTCAACGGCTTATGTTACACAAAATATGGTAAACCTTATACCTTCTTGCCCAAAGGCCTCCTGTATCCAAGGTGTTCCATCATTACTGAAGTCTTTGAGCAAAGACTGGGAAACCCATTACAAGTCTTTGTGGGAAAATCAGAGAAAAATCAATACAATCACCATTGAAGATATATCAAATAAGGATGAGATGGAAGCAATGTTATTACTCACCCCAACCTGTCCAAAAGAAGCTTGTATGTCTGGATTTCCTTCCGTTCCTGAGCCTACAGTGATCTATTTTGGACCTAGTGTATTAAAGCTTCTTTCACCTTGCCCTGCTGTCTCTCAAACAGCTGGGTTTCCATCCAGGCAGATTGCTGCTTGCAGAGACTGGACAACTAATTGTCAGCCATTATGGGAAAGGCAAATTGTGGAGAAACCTTTATTATTGCCACAGAACTGTGAAACAAACAAAGAATTCAGGGGAATGTTTCTTCTTCTACCAAGTTGCCCAAAAGAATCCCAGACCCCTGGCTTCCCCTCTGTGCCACGGCCCAAAGTTATTTATTTTGCAAATGAGCCAAACATGGTCAATCTTTCCATTTCTTGTCCAACATTCTCACAAATCCCAGGTATCCCATCATCTCCTGTTATAAACCCTAAAGAATGGACAATGAGTGAAGCACCATTTTGGATGAGCAAACCTAAAGAGAAGGAGGTGTTATTAACAGACAGTTATGAAAAAGATTGGAAAACAATGAAAGCAATGGTGTCCCTGGTTCCATCCTGTCCAAAGGATACAAAGATTCCAGGATTTCCATCGGTTCCGAACCCCAAAACTGTTCATGATGGACCAAATATTGTAAACCTTCTCCCATTGTGCCCTCACATTTCCACAATACAGGGATTTCCTTCAATCACGGAGAATAAGAGAGTAAATTGGATCACTGAAAGGTGGGAAATAAAGAAGAGACCAGTACGAAAACAACAGGTTATATTTGAGAGATCACAAGGCAACACAGAGAACATGAAGAATATGTTGTTTCTTGTACCATCCTGTCCTAAAGTAGCAACTATTCCTGGTTTCCCATCTATTCCAGATCCACAAATTGTGTATTATGGGTGGAATATAGTCAACCAACTCCCTCAATGTCCCCAACTTTCCAACATACCTGGATTTTCATCAGTTGAACAAACCAATGTAGTGGAATGGGTTGGTGAACTTTGTTCATTAATGGAAGGACCACTGAAGATGCATCAGACTACGATTGAAAAATCAAGAGTTGACATAAACAATCCAGTCAATATGTATGCCTTAGTCTCTTCTTGCCCAAGACTATCCATTATACCTGGCTTCCCATCTGCCCCTCGGTGGAACATGTCAAAATTTCTACAGATTTGCCCGAAGGTGTCCAGTTACCCTGGTTGTGCTTCTCTCCAAGGAGCCACCATACTAGAATGGCTTGTTGATCCTAAAAGCTTGTGGGAGAACCTTCGATTGGAGAAAGTTGCTGAAATTGACAGTCTAAACCAAGACAAAGAAATTCTGAAAGGCATGCTGGCCTTTGCGTCATCTTGTCCGGAAGCATCTGCAATTCCTGGGTTCCCCTCTGTACCTCGATCCAAATTAAAAATGGAAGCCAAAATGATGAGCCTCATGCAGTACTGCCCCAGAGCTTCATGTATCAGAGGTTTTCCGTCTATGACTGAAGTCCAAAGCACAGGTTGGCTAATGGAACCGAAACAACTATGGATGAAGCCTCAGAGGAAGCAGTTAGAGATGATCATGCTGCTTTCTGCGCAGGATTGGCCATATAGTTCCCATGTTAAATGTATGATGGCCTTGACGACATCCTGTCCAAAAGAGTCTCGTATGTCAGGTGTCCCTTCTGCTCTGGTTAAAAATAGACCAGCAAACATGGTGAGTTTATATGCATCTACCCCATGTGTTTCAAGTATTCCAGGTTTTCCATCAGCCAGGATGCATAGTGCCTCATGCATGGATAAGCAAGATGGGATAAAAACCACCAAGACGCACCTCACAAAGTCACAAAATGAGAAGCCATTTTTTATTGTGGAGTGGACACCAGAGGACAAGGAGGATATAAAATATATGTCAGCAATAACTCCAGCATGCCCACGTGCTACTCAGATTCCTGGATTCCCCTCCATTCTACAGCTCAATCCAAACATTGCTCCTTCGCTGCCTACTGCCAAGGAATCTACTAGGAAATTCAAGGGAATTGATTCACCAGGTTTGCTGCATTTTCAGCCTGCCCTTTCAAATTTTAGAGAAGCAAGCATTTTTGGCTGCCCCTCCACATCTGTTATGAGTCCAGCCGTGGCACATGTATATGGTGAGGAATTTTCCGTGTATGGTTCAGTGTCGCAATTTCAAAGGTGCTTTCTTTTTAGCGTTTGACATGTTTTTTTTTTGTAACAGAGGAGAAATTTAAAGGAAGTGCAGAAAAAAACATAGATCTTGTAGATCATGGGTAAGTGGATGACTCCAGTGCTCCTGCATGGTTTGCTGTGAATATGGAAGAAATATGTTGCACTTCTAACATGGTCTGGAGTGGGCAATTAAACTTAATCTATGTCCTGCGGAATCTGGTCCTAATCTCTAGTAACTCATGTGTTAAGTGGGTAGTATAAATTCAGCATCTCTGGATAGCTTATTATAAAACTGCTGCTTTTTGTTCTTTTAAGAATGATCTATATGATATCCTAATGCTGCCAGTATATTCACAGTGAATCAGAACTTTTTGCCTATTTGTGCAAAAAGACCGACACAGAAACGAAAAGACAATTTGGAGTTTGTATGGGGTGGTATGTGCAAGCCCTGAGCGTAAACGATTGATCATTTCCCGACCTATTGTCTTGCAATTTGATCCAATGTGACATTGTTGGTTGCATCACAGTTGATTAGATAGGGGACATTCAACTCTCTTTTCTGATTCATTAAGTCTCATCATGAATGCTGGAAATCCACTTCATATTGAGTATACTGACTTTTGTCAAGTTTTGTTTTTGTTTTAAGGATACTGTTTTAAACCCTTTGTCTTTGGGTCCCCAGCAACCCAAAAATAGAGAAGATAGCAACAGAGGAAGTGGACACTCAGAACAAGTATGTGGATACACCGGAGCCAGCAGTAGTCTTAGATTGGGAAGTATTGGAGGCCGAGTCCTCCTTGTCAGTAAAGGGCGAAGAGAATTCTGGATTAGTACAGGCAATTGTGGGTGTTTTCCACAGAGGGTAAGTGGCAGATTGGTGTGAAATAACTATCTTGCACGCTATAGTGTATGCAGTGATATTATCTTTAACACTTGATATTAAGATCAGGATACCGACACCGACAATAAAATGGCATAAATTTAGTTATACATTTTTGAAGGGTTAGCTTCTAATCCATTTTCATAATTTTTATTTTTATTGTAACTTTCCATAAAACAGTATTTTCTTTTTGAATAACACTAAACCTTTATTACAGTGTGCCATTTTGCAGTGTGATTAAGGTTGGGCGATATGTCAAAATTTTCCTACCAGCCACTGTCAGCCCAACAATCGGCGATTGGCGATATATTCGCCATGGGGGGGTACGGGGAGCGGAGCAGATCGTGGGCAAATTGTTGTTGTGAAAAAGAATACAAAATCCCCTATGTGGGATTATTTTACTTTTTAACCAGATGCAACCGGCAAGCCGAAGGACATAAAATAAGTAATTCGCCATCTTTGCAAACGCGGATAGGGAAGGAGCACCAGTCTCACCGGCCGCAGCATGCAGCACGGAGGTTCGGATAAAACGATACAGCTCCGGCTCCCCCGGGATGGGTCCTCCAACCCCCAGTAACGGGTGTGTTCGGTGCGCTCCACAGTCCGCACTATTGATGGAAGGTTCGACTCTTTCTTGAGACTCGATTCTTGACGAGTCACCCAGTAAAAAGATTTGTTCAATTTTCAGACTCTCAGTCCAGGATGAGAGTCAGAATAGTCGGTTAAGCTGTTGAAGAGTCGACTCCTCAACATGGAATTCTTGATCAAAAAAACATTTAATTGTGTCAAAATGATATATTTAGGCAGAAGAATGCAAAGTGTGATGACACCCGAGTCATTTAAAAGATTTGTTCGCTACGAACAAATTGTTGCAGCCGTAAGTTTAGTTTCTCTGTCCGCAGCTCGCACGGACTTAACCGAAAAAAGAAAGAGAGAAAGCCCGTTTCAGAATGACCTGGAAATGAGGTTTACTGTGATTTATTTCTTCTTTTTGAGGATTTCTCCAGACGAGGTTAAAGCACCGGACGCGGTTAAATCGTGCACGCTCTGAATTGCGCTTTACAGGTTAATTATTTGCCGAGTTGAATTCTCGAGGAGGCAGAGCATTAACAAAATAAAAGGACAAATATTGCCCAAAAAAAAAACAAACGGCGATTCAACTCAGCCATTCGCCAATTGCCGATATATTCATCCAATCGCCCAAACCTGAGTGTGATTGATATAACCACTGTTGGTGATGTGGTTGGAATGCTGTTTGTACTAGCTACAAACATAACGCCCGCTATATCTTTGGCCATTTAGTTTTTTTAATTTAGAAACATTTTGCCGACTAAACCGCCTGGCAGGCAAACAAGTCCACGAATAATGTTTAAAACAAGGATTACAATGCTGCCAAATTGAAAGGAGTATTTTTATGCAATTAAAATTATACAATGTTACATGGGGATGGGGGAAAGATGTTTTAGAGTATGTCATTGTTGGCAATATCGCCCTTAAGATTGACATTACCTCATTTCACATCAAAAAATACTGAGGTGAAAAATAAAAGGTGGCCTGCCTGAAATGTGCATTTTTATTAATCATGTATGTGAAAAAAGGTCTGGATTAATGTCATGTTTTTATGAAATCTATGCAAAACAGTTTCTTTAATAACATTGTGTTTTAGCTTGGCCCTGTCTTCGTTTACTTAAACAAGTATCCATTTCTCCCAGTTATGAGACGGTAGCATCCATTTTGGGGCCGTCCAGCTCTGTTGTAGCTGAGGTTGTTAACCAACCAAAGCTTGTTTCCTCAACCGTGAACCTGGAAGACAAAACGGCCATCACAACAGTTGGGTCTTCTCCGCTTTACCCAGACGACACTACTCTTGTCAAAGAAAAAGTATCAGCAGAGGAGCCTCAGAGCATGGGACAAACCAAACGCAGCATTGAAGTCCCAACAAGTGCTGAACCATACATGTGGGACCTTGGAGATGATCGATCAGCATCGCCATCACCAACAGACAGTGATGATGGGTTTTTGGGAGTGGTGGGCTCAAGTGTAATGAAGAAATGGCCGCCGTTGACAGAGGCCGATATCGGTAAAATATCAAAGGAAGCCCTCAAGGGAACAGAGGAAGCGGGGGGTTCTGTGGATCTGTGGGATGCACAGGAGAGATTATTCACCGAGCAGGATTCAGTTCAAACATTAAGTTGCATTGAGAGTTTGTCTGCAGAGATCCAGGCTGAGACAGGACAACAGGTGGTTAGCAATGTCTCAACAATTGATCTCCTGGATAAAGGGTGAGTGCCAGGGGGACAATTCCCCACTGCACGGTGTGTTCTGAATTTGTCATCTTAACTCTGTCTTTTGTCCTGCTTATCAATGCTTGCTTGGCACTAAGGACCTGCTTTGTGATATTTGAAGGCATAATTGTTGCACAGTTCTTAAAAGCTGAGGCCATGTGGTATTGCCTTACTGTTGTCTTGTGGATGTGTTTAAAGTGATGTGGAAGTGATGTGATGCAGTTGAAATATTGTTAAGACGTATCTGTTGTGGTATTATTGGTTTGAAAGTCAGGTTGGTATCTTTCTGGTTTGTTTCCTGTTTGTTTATTGGCTCTGTAACAGCCCTGTAATCTGTGATGCTTGTAATGGGAGCACTTTTGTGTGGAATGCTTTTGAGGTCATGGGGTTCTGGGTGCTTAATCTAACCCCTAACCCAAAAGCTATGACAATTCTAAAGCCTGTGCTTTTTTGTCTTTAAACCTCCCAAAGAGCAAGCATAGAGGAAATCTCTGCCAAAGCCATAGAACTTTCAACAGAAGGGTCTGTGGTAAATGACAACACAGAAGAACATGGAGAGATGAGTTTCGATAAACCCTCTGATGACCGGAGAGTCATTGCAGTTGAACAATCAAATGTGGCTGTTCCTCAAAGAGGGAGAAAGCACAAACGGGAAGTTCCTCCAGGCCCTAAACAGAAAGCATGTAATCAAGAAGAAGATGCTGAGGTTGTTCCATTGCGGCCAATAAGGAGAAAGGATAGTCTAACCAGAGAAGGCGAACAAATGCCCGAAGATGTGTACATAAAAATACAGACGGACGTTTTCCCACTCCAACATTCTCGGAAAAATAATGCTAGCGTTCCCCCTGAAAGTCTACCAAAGGTTTTTGATGAAGACAATGCTACAGTAGAGTCTATTCCTACAAAGCCGACTGTTGAATTGATCCCTCCCCGCAGGATAAAGAAAAGAGATAGAAGCCTTCCTCCAGAGGTTCCTGAGAAAGCTGATGAACAAGAAAAAGTTGCTATTCAAGCACCCATACAGGTGGTTTCCTCACATCCTGTAATGGAAAGTCATAACAATGTACCTCCGGAGGTGGTAGAAAGACACATAGACAAAAGAGAAAGTGAATCCTTGAAGATAGATGGAGATCTTGTCCCTCCTCGTCGTGTGAGAAAAATAAATCGTAGTCTGCCACCTGTAGCTCCACCGAAAACCAATGACTCAGAATCCCTTCAAAAACCCTTAAATATCAAAGAATGCTTGGTTAATAAAGAATCTCTTCCAATGCCTGATGATGTGCAGCAAATGAATACCCAGGCCTCAGGCTGCCCTGACCCTTCACACATTGATGAACCCAGCCAAACAGCCACAACACTGCCTGCTAGAAAAGAAGACACCTTCACAGAAGATCACTCTGTCAAAACTGATGTTACTGAAAATTCTTCTTCACAGACACCCCCACTAGTGGACATAAGAATTAACTCTGATCCTCCTGAGTGCCCGGAAAGAGACCCTGGTGAAAATATCAATCGGTTTACTACTGTTGTGAGTCCTCCCCAGAACACAGAAGCTAAACAAAGCAACCAAGCCAGGGCAGAAATAAAGTCATTCATTGATTTTGGTATTGAGCAAACTGCACATCTCTCAATTATAAGAAAGATTGCCCCTCCAAGATGTAGCAAGAAAGTGCCTGTAGTCAAATGTAACAAAACTGGTGATGGTGAGGCAATTAAAGTTGAAGATAAGAATGCTATGAACATGGAATCAGAACTGCCAGCCCAGTCTGAAAACACAGTTACCAATTTTGTTAAAATGCATGAAGAGAAAAAGCAGGCAAACCTGCTAGAAGACCTCTCTGTTAGACCTCTTCCTATTCCAATGCCAAGAGTGAAGAAACGTCTTAGTGGTTCCTTCCCAGACGATTTCACTCCTACTGAAGGAACATCTCCTGTCCAGTCAGATGCCTCTATTTCTAGTCGGCCCTCCCGAGGAGAAGGGGCCCAGCAACCAAGTCGGTGTTCTGGAGAACTGGTAACACCTCAGCAAAGTACAAGGAGTGGCAGCCTTCCTCCTCTACCTCCTGTTGATCAACTTTCTGTACCTAAAGAGGCAGCACCCCTTGTGCGTCTCAGGAAAGGCCGACTGAACTTTGAGAGCAAAGATTTAGTAGAAGGAGGTCATGCTTCAGAGCTGACACTTGGACCTCCAGGTTTGCCTGTGCCAAAACCAAGGGTGAAGAAACGTATAAGCGGATCATTCCCAGACAACTTTACACCATCAGACTATCCATCTCCTTGCCCAGACTCACTAGAAGTAATGCTCAGTGATTTCACAGAACAGAATGAACAGGCAAGCATGCCTGTTCCAATGCCACGCCCCAAAAAGAGACTTGGCACCACTTATTATGATAATACTCCACCTGTAGACACTCTGTTCCCTGCAGAAACACAAACTCCAGAGGCTCGGCCAGAGGTTGCATCTCCAAGCCGCCAAGATTCAGGGGATTTTTCTGCATCGTTGGAATCAAGCACCATCTCTGAAGGAAGCTTTGTGACAATCCCTCGACCAGATGTCACTTCAGACATAGAACAAGAAGCAAGCCCTGTAAAAGCATCATCAAAGACAGATGTTCCTCAACTCGAAACTGTTGCACATGCTGTCAGTGAGAATGTTCAGGACGAGACTGACGAGGGCTGGACCTTTACAGATAAATGTGCAGCGACAGAAGACATTGAGACAGCCATGGAGTTCATCACAGACCAAACTGATATTGAGATTTTTGAGGCAGAACCTGAGAAGAGGTTTGCTTCCACTCCCACAGCTCAACAAGATGACTGGCTGCATATAGAGAGAACTCAAGAGAGGAGGGTTGAAGAGGTGGACTTTTGCCTTGTGTCAGTAGATGTAGCTGCTGGTGGTGTAGAGGAAGAAAGGTAAGATGAGTTGGTCCATATTCAAAATGGTTGTGTTTTGGAAGCATATAGAAATATCAATGATGTTTTTCTTTTTTTATATCCACCTTATTTGGGAAACGGATCCTCTTTAACCAGTAATTTGTTTTAAATGGCTGGCCGCATTCCTTTCAAAACATTTAAATGACTTACTAAACACTTTGCCATTTATTTTGTGTTTCCAATCTCAGTCAGAGAGAAGCAGCAGAGAAATCCTCAGGTCAGCCCGTTCCTGTGCCTCGTGGAAAGAAGCGCTTAAGTGGTTCTTACCCAGCCAACGATGTCACGCATGTTACTAGTTCCCACTCTACTAATGAGCCAACAACGCCTCAGAAAAAACTAGCAGACGCCCAGGAAATGGCCCAAGTATGTTGTTATTTCTTAGTTTATAATTTGATAAGAAGTAGTTTTGAAAGATGAAATTGAATCATTTTGGGACTGATACTCTTGCACAATGTGTGTAATTCCAGAGCCTACTAGTCCCAGGCTTAGTCACCTCTAGTCAGTCATTACTGGCATGGTGTCAGGAAGTCACAAAAGATCACAAGGGCGTCAAGATAAGCAACTTCAGCACCTCTTGGAGAAATGGACTTGCCTTCTGTGCCATCCTGCATCACTTCTATCCAGAATCAATGTGAGCAACTCTTGGAAAAATTGCTACATTTTCAGTCTTCCCACCTATAGTGCCTGTTTTACATATTTGTTATGAATTTATATCTTTGTACAGTGGTTATGAGATGCTGGACCCTTACGACATCCAGAGCAACAACAAAAAGGTGATTGATCATTCAGATCTTAAATAATTCCTATTTTGTTCTTGAGAAAGAGAGTGTTGTAGATTTGTTACTAATGCACTATTATATTTCTGGGCTCCCCAGGCCTTTGACGGATTTGCGGAACTGGGCATCTCAAGGCTGATGGAGCCTTCAGACATGGTTATGCTCGCCGTGCCCGACCGGCTCATCGTCATGACCTACCTTAACCAGGTCCGTACCCACTTCATGGGCCAGGAGCTCAGTGTTCTGCACATAGAGAGAGACAGCAGCGAGTCCAGCTACACCGTGGCCAGGGACCAGGAGAGCGCCGATCCCCAGGCAGCCGCTCGCTACTATGCTCAGAGGCTCCAGGAGGAGGGCGTTACTCTGGAGACTAACAGGAGCACGGTCGAGAACGAGGGTGACCGGGAAAACAAAGCCACGGGGGGTGTGGTCCCTCCTCCCAGGGCCAAACGTTTGCCTGGCGCCGGGACAAGTGGACTTCAGGTGCCTCTAGCGCCACCTAGGACCCATTTCCTGTCCAAGACCGGTTTCTCGCATGTTAAAGATGCCGACCTTGTGAAGAAGCGGAGGTCACAGCGGAAGAGCGGCTCTGGAGATGAATTGGAAATATCAGCGGTAGGAAAATCCTAAATGACCCTTTCATCCTCACCCTCACCCTTGTCTCTCGCTTGGCTCTTCTCTTCCTATCCTGTTTGAACGAGTGACGAAAATATATATCATTTTGTTTGTAGGTTGTTGCAAGGCAGGAGGAGAGTGAAACCGCACAGAGGAAGTCAGAAATGGGTAAATACTTGTTAAGCAATTCAGCTGACACCCTTTTAGGTCCAGAGAGATGGTAGACATCATGTTACTTAATTTCTGGATCTGAAAATATTTGCTTGCCCCGAGGGATAATTACATCATTAAATTTGAGCGTGGTCATTTCCTCTTGCCCATTTAGACTCATGATCTTCGGAATCTTTCTTATCCTTCTTTCTTTCTTATTGTGCTTCTGTTTAATTTTGTTTTCATGTTTATAGGTGAGGTTTGCTCAATTTCTGTGTTTCTCGTTGCAGAACGGCAGGATTCTGCGTCTGCTGGTGAGGGCCGATCGGAGGAATTCCAGGTCGGCTGTAGAGATGAACATATGTGTTGATTTCTTAGAATAATTTACTTCTGTCCCTTGCGTATCACATTGTTTTACCAACACTAGTTGACTACTATGGTAGAACCCTGTTGACCTGCGCCTCACTTGTCTGAACCTACTGAACTAAACGTTATGTGACTGGTATGTATGTGTGTGTGTGTGTGTGTGTGTGTTCCATGGACGCATCCAGGACCGCAGCCAGTATGTGCTGAGTGAGATGGTCGCCCTGGAGGCAGAAAGGAAGCACATCGATAACAGGGCGGACGTGGTGGAGAAGCAGCTCAGACAGCTGATGGAAACAGGTCTGACACTCGGAGAGACGGCTTGTGAAAAGCACACGAGGAATTAAACACCACTGCCCCTGGGCAAAATATG